>VYXF01001843.1:60937-82540 GCA_013397295.1 Polioptila caerulea | reverse complement strand
CAGCATCAACCCAGGACACCCATTAAGTCTGATTTTATTTTTTCACTCCTCAAGTATTGATAGAACCCTGTTAAAAACTAAGCATTGCTAACCATCTTTTGTCCCTACAGAGAATGTCATACCAAACTTCTTGCTCTTCTTTCCCGTTTTATCTTTCCACAGTCTCCTAATGCAAATAACTCTGCTATTGATCGGCACTCTCCAGTATCACAACCTGCTTCTGTTTTGGTTTAGACAGAAATAGGAAGAAATACAATTCCTTCTCTTAAGTATCCAGCTATACCCACAACACACAAGCAGTGAATCTTCCATTTGACAATGCCACTGTGGTCATAGGTGTTTTACTATAAACATTTCAAAGTATCCTTTTATTAAGTTCACTAGTCTATCATCCCTATTTCATTAGCTGCATTTAGGCCACAAGAATGGTTCCTACACAACCCTATTCTTGATGTTTTGGGAGACTCTCACCTCTGCCTCAGCAGGCAGGTACCACATAATGTGTAACTATACTGCCATGCATCCCTGCCATGTAGTCCAAGTGTGGTTATATATGGCAGGAGAAAGCTTCCCTCCCCCTGTCCCATCAACCACTGTAGAAAACATTCTTCCACTGGAGAGATGGCAATAAAATGGTATTTTGGGCTCAGAAAAGTGCAAGGCTGCTGCTTGGTGTGGAAGTCTCACTGGCTTGGATAATCATAAAATCCCTGAGTTTTATCTACAAAAGCTTCTTGCCAGTGAGCATTATTCTGTAAGACCAAAGAGGACAAAAATTACCAGCTTCCTCACATTCCTACTAGGAAGTAGATAAATGCAATACCAAAATTAGAAGACTGAATTGACAAGTATAATACCTTTGAGAATCTTCTACAAAAAACCTAGGATGATATTTTGACATAATAGCTAAAAGTACTTGCAGACTTCCCATAGAGCGCTCACTGTCCATCTTCGCTGTGCAGAGTTTAATCTCATTCCATGACTTCCTTTCAGTGGTTTATGTATTGTCTGTATTTTTAAAAATTTCATTCTTAATAATGAAATAAATGCCAGAAAAGATGCTTCCATCCAAAAAAATTCATTTTTATGAACTCTTTGGACTTAAACATACCAAATGAAAGGTTTCTGGCATTTAATGGTGGCTTTTTTGTTAGACATCTTTTCTTTCTTTCATTTCTTTAGTGAAGGAAATTATCAAGTTTTGTTATCTAATCATCTGTTTCTGGAAGATAGCATGCAAATATGGGAACTAAGTCTGTGATTCTTTAAAATTGTCTTTGTAGGAATCTATCAAACTCTCTGGGTGAAAAAAACCACCATGAATTCTAATTTGCCTAAAGAAATTTGTGACTGCTTTAAAACAGATATAATTCGCAGTTAAAAGAAAAATAAAGAAAGTGAATTCTTCATTTCAGGAGTAGCTATTTTATTGACAGCCATTCTTTGCGATAATTTTAGTGATTAAATAAATTACTCACTAGATCAAGTGGCTTCATATCCAGATTCAGACAAGAAAAGATTTGTAAAAGCTCATGAAAGTACAGCTTTTTGAATTGTTATAAGAAGAAAAATTCAAATACTGTGTGAAAATTAAATCTACCTATAGAGGTTTTTTCCCCTAAAGTATCTAATCACTGTATCTAGCCACATATGCACATAGGAGAAATAGTCTGAAAACAAATTACCCTCAAATATCTCTGGAACAATCTCATTGTAGCAACACATATACTGATTAATATTCTAGCCATAAAGAAGCTGACTGGAAGTCTTGCCCACTCATTTTCCAGGACTAATTTTGTTTATTTGTTGTAAGATAAAGTCAAAGAACTGCACATCTTGTACAGTGTGTCCAAGGAGTTAGACTGCAGCAAGTTTGCCACAGCACAGACCAAGTTTCTGTGAGACTGTGGTGAACAGCTCATCACAGCTGGAGTGTGAATGGGGAGCTGTTCACTTCATTGCCTAGGAAGAAGAAAATGAGGAGAAGCCATTCATTTCAGAAAACTGTGGCTCAGATCCAGTGGAGTTGTAGTATTTCACTTCTGTGCAATCTTGAGAAAAAAATTTACTGTTTGAGAAATTACAAAGCTATTTTTAAGCTATATTCCTGTATTTTAAGGAAACTATATTATGTATTTGTATGTATGTGTATCTATATAAAATACATACGTATAATATACACAAAAATTGACATTGTTTAGAAACTATCAGGAAAAAATATCTTCAAAAGAACAGAGAGCTAAAAATTTAAAGGATATTAAATTATTAAGGTGTTAAAGTTGCTTCTGATAGTAAAAATCTAATAACTCTATAGAAATACAAGAACTTCATACAGTTTGGGAGGAGGTCTACCCTTAATGTTTCTGTCTGTTTCTTGTACTGCAATATTGTACCAAGAAGGCTGATCCTAACCAGATTCAGTGTATCTGAGGGACTCAAGTGACATATGTCTACTGCATATACAGAATTTTATGTTATTATTTTATGTCATTTATTTCTTACTCATATAATATGTGTTGTGATGCTGTTGGTTGAGACCTAACCTCCAGTACTGTGTACGTAACTGGGCAGTCACTTTGCTCTCAGTTTTATGAAGGATTTGGACAGTACTTTTTCTAAGTGCACCGTGCTTGAAATGGTACAAGCACAGGAGTTTAATGGGAGTGAATACTGCTCTTCTGTATGTAGCCATCTAACATGCTAAACTTGAATATATAACAGCACTCTCTGGGACAGAAAGTCTTAAGACTCTTATCCTCAACAGGCAGACTCTATAAAGAACATCACTGTTCCTTACCTAGAAACTTCAGTATGCTGAGAAAAATTCTTCAGCTGGACAATGCAGCTCTATGTCCCCACCTCAAAGTACCAGGTGAAATAAAAGAAGAAGGCAGGAGAAAACTTTATAGATTTGTTCTTCTATTAGAATTATCTAACTTAGGAACACATTTTATGGATTTTATTTTTCATTTCAGTAAGTCAAAATGTGATGCTGGGAAGTGAGTGTTTTCATAGTGATAACTATGATGTGTGGTGCAAAATTTCACGTGGTCATGTTTGTAGGTCTGAGGCAAGAAGGAGTATAAATAATTTCCATCTCTTTCCAGTTAATGAGTACAAACTCTGAGAACATTTGACTTGGTGTAGAAAATAGCATGCACAGTGAGTCATATTTAGCAAAACAAATAGTCCTTTGCTTTGCTTTTTTGATGCTTGAATTTTTATATTTGAGGAACAAAACCTTCAGCAGTGTTTCTGAGGTACTACCGGTCATTCCACTACACCTGAGTAGCTCCATCTCTTGCTCCTCACTTCGTATGAAAGAAGATAGCTGCTATTAGAAGGTATGTCTCCCTTCAATAGGAGAAACACACAATTTTGGTATCCACAAAAGAGTAATGTGAGCTTTCCTTGATCGCATTTAAACCAACTCCACCTCCCTGTGTAGAAAAGGGAATACTTCTTGCTTAGCAATCCCTCAGAAACCATAAAGTATCCTGCTAGCCAAGAAAGTGCATACACAGAGGACTTGCCTGAGGTATGTGTTTGTATTCTTCTCTACAAAATACAGTAGAGCAGTGCAAAATATAAGCACCCAAGATATAATAATCAAAATAACGTTCATTTAACAGCCTCTAAGGAAAAAATGTTTTCATTCCGTAATCTATCATCCTTCCCTACCATCCCTTCTTTTTATAGACAAGTATAATATAATACATGTGGTGTGAAAGAAGGGATTATAGGTGACTTTGCCCCTGATAAGTCACAGTTGTACTAATTACCAAAGAGGAACAGCCTTGCTCTTAGTGGGTTGCAGCTGTGACTAATAAAGACAGTGTGTGATAAAAGGGCCTGGTCAGGGGAGCCAAGGACCTCCTCGAGGAAGAGACTTTGAGGGGGTAGAGCAGCCCGGAGGGACCCGGAAAGATCCAGAGGGACACAAAGATGAATGAAACAAAGAAGATAGTTGCTGGCAAAAGATCTCCTTTGAGGTCAGTCTGGGCCTGATGGAATTAGAGCCTGCTCTTGGAGCCTGCAGCCACAGTCGAGCTAGCTAAGGCCTGTGTTCAGAGTCTGCAAACTACCATTTGCAGACCTAGCACAGTAGGATATAACCAGCAGTCAGAGTGTGCAATTGGACCCTACAGTAGGAGCTTGCTGTAGTCAGAGTCAGGGTCATTAAGTTATACAGAAGAATAAACTGGAACCCTTTACACACTGTTAGATGTCTGTGTCTTGGCTCATTTCTACCCCTAATGAGAGGTCTGCTGCAGCAATATGAATTGGTGACATAAAATAAAGTTCTATCTAGGTGGCTTGTAAGGCCAGTTAAAGCTTTTAGCCTTTAATCATTTGTCCTATAAGTTATCACAACCGATTCTCCTTTGCAGTTCAGAGCAGCTGTACCCTTTTGGGTCTGTAGAAGGGTGGACGGCATAAAATGAAAAGAAACTGAGAAGTTATATCCACATCCTAACAGAAGCTATAACAGTATAGAAATTATAGGATAAAATGTTCTGTGGGGTGTGGTTAGCATGACTAAAACTTATTCCATGTGCATTCCCCACACACACAGCCTGTAGCCTTGAATACCTGCTAAGGGGGATGAGACAGGGACTGGAGCAAAGACACCATGGCCAAGCACTGTTGAAATCCATTCAAGAAATCAATGGTACTATGTAGCAGATAAACTGCATAGCACCTGTCAGCCAGGTGGGATATATGCCTGACTGTTGAACCAGCAACTGTGGCAAATTAACTTTCCTTGGTCCCTTATAATCTAATTGCAATACTAATGCCCCTCCATCCCAAATTTACCTACACCCAGGGTAAGACCACCCCTCACCGAGCATGCACTCAGGATTTTATTGACTGTATCTTTAAGAGTGAAGCAATAGAATTTTACATCAATCAGTAACAAAGGAATTACTAGAGTCATTCAAGCTCCATCTTAAAATAAAGAAGTAGTATAAAATTAAATTAAGAATGGGTAGAAGTTAGGCAAAACTCCAACTTAACCAGAGTTAGTCACCGGGCTTAACCTATCTTCTCCCCCATAGGGATGTGTAGTGGGAAAGCACTTTATTCTTTCAGCTCTCAATAATTATCTTGAGCTAACTTTTTCTGAATGGTTATCTTGAGCTAACTTTTATTGAGGACTAAATCTTGTCTGTATATTGCTTTGAATATTTTTGCAGTCAGAAACAATACCTGACAGGCCTTGAACCTTAACCTGTCACAATTTTTTCTTATTAATAAAGAATGTTATTCCATAGTTAGAGTGAGTCCTTCACGGATGCTGGAACTCACTGGCAGTGGGTAATATACTTGAATAAAGCGGGAAACCCCACTGAGGGGATCTCTCTTATGCTGTTGGTGTGTGCCCCTGAACAAGTCAGTAGAACCACCCTCTGACACAAGCAGGACTGTTCAGTGAAGAGTAGCCACAACGGGACACTGGCACAAGGATCTTGGCTTTCCAGGGTCACTGACAGACAAATCAAACATAAAGTGTTTGAGGAGATCTTTTCTTTTTATGTGGCAGAGTGTTCCGTCCTTGCCTGCAATGCACTTGCATGCTTCTGTAACGCACCTGGACCTCACCCACAAAAGTTCTTGACCACAGAAAATCCAGCAATAGGTCTGCAGCTCCTTGCTCCTGACTTCAGGTCTTTTTACACTACAGTTGTGTTATAAATAAAGTGTATCAAATTCGCTCGTATGATTTCAATGTAAGTTATGTTATATCAATTATGTACGAAGTTTTGTTTTATTAAAAATATAGCTTTTAGGTTTTTCCTATGAAACGTAGCTTTTAGGCTTTTTTTCTGAAACGTAGCTTTTAGGCTTTTTTTCTCTCTGTGTTGTAACCATTAAACCTAAGTATCAGACCTTGCTGGAGGCGACCTTGGACGGGCGAAGCCGCTCTCAAGAATACCTGATAAATGTGTTGATAAACAAACCATTGTACCACCTCGGAACACCGGGACCCGCCTAGAGGATAGCAATTTGGAATGGAACTGAATAAAGATTGTATCAGGACACATATGTAAACGAGGCAGCTCCGGAGAACTGATGTGATTAAACACGAAACTCACTCATATGCATCAGGGTTCCCGGCACTGGTCTACACAAATGTAAAAATCCTCCGAAGAAGGGGAAATGGAGGAAGGGAAGAAACCCAGAGAGAAATTAATCAAACATTTAGACTGTACTGAAATTTAAACTAACCCGAGAGCCAGCATTGTTCCAACATCAGACCGAAAAGATGAAGTCAGAATATTCTAAAAGACAAAGAAGTTCCTGGCCCTGGGCTAAATAAACTGTATAAAACTTGGACGCGGTGAGCAGCAAATTGTGAACTTCACCGGACTGCTGCGAGAGGGGCAGAGTCCTAGTTCACCCTTTGCCAAGGCACCGAAACTCCCGTGGCCCGGCACTCTGTCGGTATTTTTTCCTGTTCTCGATTACTGTCATTTTGATTATTTGATTGGCATAAAACTCTGTTCATTTTCTATTTTTTTTATTTTTTTAATAAATTCTGTTATTTTTATTATTCTAATTTGACTTATGAAATTTATTTTGATTTGGCCTGACTAAGGCACCATCCATAAAAGTTGCCAGTACTGTTTCTGCTACCTCATGAAGTTAAGCCCAGCAAAAGAAGTGCCTGCTGTGGGATTAAGCCCTTGAAAGACTGTGCAGTGAATACCAGAGAGAATCGTAACACTATGTCTATGGAATCAACAGCAGGGTCCCTCCTAATGCGGTGACAATCAGAGGCATTGATCAGAAGGACAATTTAGCAACAACAGACAGTCAGAGAGAGGTTCCTTTCGAGTTTTTCTGTTTTCCTTTGACCTATAATGGGTATGCAATCAGCCCACCCATCTAGTAACTGGTGTAAAAACAAAAGAGAGTTTTAGGGCAAGATCCCATCAGTATTTTAGCATGATCCAGATCACACGAATTTGAAAATCTGAATGGCAGTTTTAAATGTAAATGCAGGGTGTACCACTAAGCTTAAGGTGTATTGTAAACGTGTGCCAGGACATATTTTTGAAATAGTCAGCTACTGGGACAGCTGCAAGGACAGGAATGGGAAGCAAAAATTGCAGTCCAGTGTCTGCATCTTGTGATTAAGGACAAAGAGAAGTTTTGAAAGATCTATTTAAATCATTCAAGTATAAACTCTTAGATTTGACTGAGGTTAAATGGTGCCCAATTAAAATATTTTTCCATGCTAGGGACATATCTACAACTAGTGAAAGTTATAGGTTTTGCCATGCAGTAATCAAGACGCAGAGCTTATCTTCTCTACTAGGAAAGCCAAAGTGGTTTGTTTACTTCCATAGACCACAGAAAAAGAGGATTGTGTGGATTACCAGGGAATACTTCAAACAACTCTTCCCCTAGGACAAGATACGAGAAGCATGTTTATCTACTTTTCATATTAATTTTTTAATCATTTATTATCCTTTGGAGTTAATGCACCATAGCAGAATTTTACTGAGTACATAAGTTACCTCAAAAATATTACTGGGTTATAGAATAATGCATATTATAAAGAAAGTGGAAAGTATCTTCGTGTTTATTGAGACATACTGTCTGTCTAAAGATAGATTGCATGTCTTCTGCAAAGGGCAATTCTCTCTCGATAATATTCTATAGAACTAAGAATTTGGTAATATGCAAAGATAAGGAGCTCTCAAGGACATAATACTTTTTTCTTGAACAAAAATCACTGGGAAACTAAACTGTCATCCAGTTTGGGAGAACTGGACTGAAATCTAGTTAAAGGAGAAGGAGTAGAGGATAAAGGTCTAAGTGTTCCAGCTTTTAAGCTGAATATGAGCCAGCAGTATTGCTCCAGGGGAATCAGTGATGTAACTGGTGGTTTTTTTGAGACAGGAGTGAGTAGTAACATGTTTTTGCAAGTACTTGATGAACATTAGTTGGAGGATGTTCTGAGTCATCAAGATGTAGCATGTCTACTGCTAGTGCTCCTCAGCAGCTTAAAATAGTACCTAGCCCTGTGCTCCTGCCTTCCCTTCTGAAGGCAAAGAGCAGCTGAGCACCTCTGCCTGTTATAGAAGCTGCCTCCAGATCAGAAGGGATGAGGGAATGGAGGCAGGATCACCTTCTTTTGTGCCCACATGAAGCCCAGAACAGGACTGCTGTATCACAGCTTTGTGAATAGTTTCAATGAGCAGTCGCCTTAGAAACAGTATGCTTAGCAGACAGATTCTCATAGAGCTTATAGAGCTCAGTCTGGGTTTCTTTTATTAAAGTTGTTGGTGAAGCCCCCATTCTCTTAATTTGATTCAAGGAAACAGCGCCTTGCTTTTAATTTTCAATTTACTGGTATTTTTTTTTTTTAAATTCCGATACTGGAATACATCACCAGCAACCTTGATATTTTCAATTTAAAAAAAAAAAAAAGCATTAGGAATTTCTCTTTGAGTTTTCATTACTGCCTAAAATTCTTATTAAAAAGTGAGATCACTGTGTAAATCAAAAGACATTTCTACACTTCTGGTAGAAATGCAACTTACTGTCAGATCTGCCATCAGGAAGACATGGTGGGATGGCTCCTGTAACTGGAGCTTTGGAGTGGAAAATATACAGGCTCTTTAGAAAGGACTGAACACTAGGAGAGGGTGCCATAGAATTGCAGGACCAGATTTTGCTTGACAATTTTGATGGATAAAGGAAGAGCAACTGATGTCATCTACCTGGATTTGTGCAAACCATTTGACACTGCTTCACATCACATCCTTTCTCTAAAACAGTGAGACATGGATTTGGTGGATAAACCTCTCAGTGGTTCAGGAATTGGCTGAATGGTTGCACTCAAAGTGTTGTAGTCAACAGTTCTATGTAAGTGGGTACCAGTGACGAGTGGCATTCCTCAGGGGTCTATACCGGGACAGGCACATTTTAACTTCTCTGTTGGTGACATGTACAGTGGGATCAAGGGCACTCTCTGCAAGTTCACTGACAGCACCAGGCTGGGTGGGGCACTCGACACGCTGGAGGGAAGGGATGGCATCCAGAGGGACCTGGACAGGCCTGGGAGCTGGGCCAGTGCAAACCTCATGGGGTCAGCAAAGGGAAGTGCAAGGCCCTGCACATGGGTCAGTCCCAACATGGATACAGGCTAAGGAGAGATTGGATTGAGAACAGGCCTGAGGAGAAGGATTTGGGGATGCTCATGGATAAAAAGCTGGACATGACCTATCAAGTTGTGTGCACACTCCAGAAAGCTGCATCTTTAATGGGCTGCATCAAAAGTAGCATGACCAGAAGGGAAAGGGAGGGGATTCTGTCCCTCTGCTCTGGTGAAGACCCACCTGCAATGCTGCATCCAGCTCTGCAGTCTTCAGCACAGGAAATACATGGACATTCTCAAGATGATCAGAGGGGTGGAACACTTTTCCTATGAATGAACCCAGACCCAGCTGGACCCAACACTCAGGTTGAAAGAGTGGGGTCTTTTCAACCTGAAGAAGACTCGGAGGTGACCTTACAGCACCTCCACTACCTAAACAAGGCCTACAAGAAGATGGAGAAGGCATGTAGTGACAGAACAAGGATTAATGGCTTCAAACTGAAAAAGGTCAGGTTTAGATCTGATATTAGAAATTCTTTACTGTGCGTGTAGTGATGCACTGAACAAGTCACCCAAATGTTGTGGATACCCATCCCTGAAATCATTGTGGTCCAGATTGGATGGAGCTTTGGTCTAGCAGAAGGTGACCATGCCTCTGACAGGCAGGTTGGAACAAGATGATCTCTAAAGATCCCTTCCAATCCAAGCTGCTCTTCTGATTCTATAGACAGATTTCAGTATTCAGTATTGTCTGAAGTTCAGTACTGTTCAATGCTGTCTGAGGTTCTAATTTGACACAGTCATATTCTCCTCAGCATGATGTTATTAACTAATATTCCCAGTAGTGTTTTCACATCCATTTGAAAAGCAAGTTAGAGTCTGCCATCCTAACCACTGATCTCATCAATTTTAATCAACCCTGTAAGCAGTCTGGTACAGCCTCTTCTCAGTCAATAGCAGCTCTGGATTGACTTCTTGCAGGGCTCAGCTAAACGTGTTCCATCACAACAACGTCAGCAGCATAGACCCATTTGTGCCATCAGAGGGACCATGGGGCTACAATTAAGGTCTGGGTATTTTAACCCCTCCCCAATGTGTTTTTTATGCACAGCATGAGTTCAGCTTGCCTGTGCTGTGGCCTGGTTAGCTGTCACAAACAGGAGTTGGATAACCACCCTAGATAAGGAAAGGCTGGCTTTTGCACAGGGAGGCTGACAGTTGTCAAGCATCTGCTGCTGAGGAAATCTCAGGCTGCTCTGAGGTTGCCACAGCTGCATCTAAGCAAAACTAACCCCAGCACAAAAGCAACCAGCACAACTAAAAGTGTATACTCATTTCTGTGTGTAGTCTGCAATACCCAGTGAAGCCATCACCAAGACAGAGAGCAAAAGGGACTAAACTCTTCTTCCCACCTGGCTCCCTTACACTTCTCACTGATCTGCCAGGGATGAGCTTGTGGCCACGGCAGAGCACTTATGGCAGCTCCTGAGACAGTAACAAATTGCAGCAGCTGGGGACGCATAGATGCCAACTCACAGCCTTACTTCTTTTCCTCCATGTTGTTGTCACTGAACTGCAGAGTGTGCCAGAGTAGGATGCTCAGTTTGGTGCACTGGTTTTCAGCTAGGCACAGACCACAGACACTGAGAGCAGCTCTCCAGTCATAGATGTTCTCACAGGCTCATGCTGAATAAGTTGCTTTTTGAGTGAGTGTCAGATACATGCACAGAGGCTTAGGCAGTGTCTGTCAAGAAGGAGACTGTTTCAGAAGCTACCTGATGATTTTCTTATAAACTCTGTGCCATCGTATTCCATTAACATGGACAGAGAGTGTTCTGCACGTCACATACATCAGACAGAGACAACATTTTCTGCACTTGTGACTGCTGCAAGCAAGAAGATATCAGACTTTTGTTCACATTTGTATTTCACTGGTTTTTTTAAAAAGTCTTTGTTACCTCTTCCTCACTCCATTCTGCTGCTTGCACTTTTCTAAAAGACTGAAACTTTTTACCCTTTGTCACAACTTTCTCCTTTCCTTTGAACTTCATTTGTCTTATTTCCTTATGAGGGACACTTCCTCTTAGTATGAAAACAACATTTCATCAATAATGATGCCCACTTGGGAAGATTTTGCCTTCAGTCAACCAGCATGTAAACCTTTGTCAGACAGATAGACATACTGTTCCTATTTCCAAAATACCCTACTCTGACAAATATAAATCATTTCAGTCACAGATGTGTTAACATAAAAATGTACATTAACAGATAATAGAGTTGCACTTTCAAACCTGGGTACCACCCACTATTCTGAGTTGCTTCAGCTTTTCAGGACCTTGCACCAGCTGGACCTGACAGTGGAAGGGAAGAAAACAAACTTTCTGTGCCTGTGATCTGTATAGCACAACCAGCCTGTGCCAAAACTCCGAGAAATCTTCTGTTTAATAAACTCATGCCCAAGACCTCCCAGGCAAGAGATGCTTGTCTTTACACAGACATGCTCTGATTAATACTCCCCACTATATAATTTGTCCAAAGCTGAGGAGCAGAATTAGAAAAGGAAAAACATATTATTTTTTCCTGAACTTGAAACACAAGCTCTACAGTTCTCTGATTGAGAATGGCAGTCTTCTTTGAAGTACAATTCAAAATCTGTGGACATAAATACCTGCTTATTCACCTCATGTTTAACTGAAGTAAAACATTTATTTCCTTAAATCACACATACTGCTACTGACCTATCACTGCAAATCTAGAATATATGAATCTAGAATATATCAGGAAGATATATGTATGCACTTACGCAAAACAAATCATCAGAATGGCCTCTGTGCTCTTCTTCTACCTGGCTTCAGAGGTGCAGCTGTCTTGAGGCAGGGATTTGAACACAATTTAACACCCTGTGGTCATAGAGGATAAGAGACTGGGGAAAGGAAAAAAGCTTTCTTTTAACAGAACTTGTGAACTAGACAAGTCCAGAGCAGGACTCGTGGCTTGCATATATTAAAACATATAGCAAAGGTATGAATGGACCATTCCTGTTCCCATCTTACCTGTCTGTTCACAATGTAGTCCAAAACCTTTCTACTGCCTTTGAAAACATGGGGAAACAAATCAACCAAGTAGGAATCAAGATATGCCAGGTTATGGACATTATTAGATGAAGAACCTGCTGACAGTCCCTGTGTCACTGGAAGGACAGGGTTGTATTTGCAGCTAGTTGCAATTAGAGAGACAACCATGGAAACAAAGGCCTGGGCAGAGATCCAGGTTCTCTCTCTTCCTGAGAGACCCTTGTGTCCTCCCCAGATGTGTGTCAAGCAGGCCAGCTGTAACAGGCTGCCATTTCTTGGCATCCCACACACTGTCTTCTGAATATCTATGTAGAGTGCATACTCACAGCTGGGAGCTCCAGAATCTGCCACTTCCTTGCAGGGTCCTCTCACTGTCAGGAATGTACCCCTGCCCCAGCCATCATTTTGTCCCTCTCTTTGTGGTGCAGAAAACTTTTCTTCCATCATACTACTGTCTGTTTTGGGAGCAGCTAACATTCCTGACTGTGGCATCTCACATTTCTGAGGCATTTCACAACATCTCCTGAGTACCTAGCTTAAATTACAGCACCAACACCAGGCTTTTCCTGCTCTCCTCTGCCTCTCTGCCTGGTGTTGTTCCCCCACTGGCACTACCCATTCTTGGCCCTGGTTCCCCACAGTGTCCCAATGCACCCTACAGAGAACCCTCTATTAGCACAGCCCTGGCAGCTCTCTCCCAGACCCGCTGCAGGAGGGTGGTCTGGTCTTGGGAACATAGATCCTGCAGAGGGTGAGAAAGGGTACTCTGAGGTCTGTCATGGGAGATAGAATAGCTTTCATTCTCCTGGAGGCTGCAGCAGGTTTTTCAAATCCCACATCTATGGGCTCGGTATTCCTGTATGCCATTGGGTCCTTGCACCGGGCTTAAAGCAGCTGCCAGGCTCCTGCAAGGAGGCAGAGAATATTTTGTAGGCCTTCTATAGTAAGGTGAGACATAACTCCCTAGGGTGGAAGTTATTGCTCCTAGGGCTTGCCAAGGGCATTGCAGCAACCCTGACCTCATCTGACCTTCGGTCAGGAAGGGCAGGCTCTGGGATGGAGCTTCTCAGCCCTTCTCTCCCTGTATCTTCCTCCTCACAGGAACAGGAATGGGTATCCAGTCCCCATGTTTCTAGGGCTATTTAACTACCTGCCCCATCAGTCCCTCTGGGCACAGCCCTCAAGGCCGTGTCTCATGGCAGCATGAAGAGATTAAAGGATAAGAGTGGGAAGAGAAACCCACCATGTGAAGGCTGAGCAGGGCAGGGAGAGAGGGAAGGACCAGTTCTCAGGGGTGGCTCTGTAGCTCCCTCAGAATGCAAGAAACATCACTGGGTCTTCCAAAGGGACTGAGGAGAGATTTTAGAAATTCATAGCCTTATGTCTCTGAGGATACAGAGACGCATGGCTCCTCCAAAAAGGCGATAGGGAGAACAGAGGTTTGTTCCTCTGATAAAGCAGACAAAGTGCCACACAAGAGCCACAGAAGTGAGTCTAAGTTGTTTATGCACTATTGCTCAGAAGTGAGTTTAGTGAGGATGTTGCATTTGCTCTTCATTTAGGGAAAAATTCTTTACCTCTGGCATGATGTATATTGCCTCATGAAAGTTCTTTCTGCTCCTCTGAGTTTATAAGTTCAGGGCTAATACATCCTAAAATAAGTTGTTCCCCATACAATGCATGTACTACTCCTTGAAGAATTGCTCCTTGAAGAATTCTGTGTTGAAGAATTGCTCCAGCAGACTTTCTGTTCTGGAGCTTGCTGTTAGCACACAGCATTTTCCCTGAGCTCTCTGGCTCAGCAACTTTATGCCATATGCAGCAATTGAAAGTATTAATAAGGAGTAGGCAGAGTGCTTCATCTCCCTTGGCAGCTTTTTCAAAACCAAGCCAATATCAGCAGATGCACAACTAGCCACTGTAAAACGGATTTTTTTTTTCTTCTCCTGAAATGTGAAATGAGAAATGCACTGAGGTGTTTAAGAAGGAGCCAGGATCTTTGCTTTATGGCTACAAGCTCCATTGCTGAGAGGACTCAGAGCCTGAGCCTTGTGGTGTGGAGGGCTCTCCCTTCACCTAGACACACAAAACATGCTTTATCAAACACAATTCTCATGGCACCAGCCTTTCCTTCACCACCTTCACATGCCCTTCTGGGTTAAAAAGACAGAGCTACTGGATGGGTCAGGACACAACTCTCCCTGCCCAAGAAAACCAATATATGTAACTATTGATTAGTGTACCCATAAAGGCAGAAATGGGAATTGTGACTGAATCCACCAGAGTTCTGCTATTCTAATAAAATCTTGTTTCAAAACCTTTAGTCCTAATGCAGGAAAGATTCCCTACTGACTTGTGACAAATACATACCACTAGTCTGAATTCCTTTAGAGAAATATAGTTAAAATATATATTAAAAAAAAAAAAAAATCTGTACCATCCTTCCCCTACACACTTTTTCTCTTTTCTTTTCTTTGGAAAACACTGACGTTGATTTAAAACAAGGATTTATTTTAGCATCTCTGTATATATTTCAGAGTACCCACATCCTTATCCAATGAGTTTACTGTTCCAAAAATAAGCTGTATTAACTTTACAATGAATTCCATAACTATGACAAAGGCCTTTCCATGACAAAGGCCTTTCAGGAAGAGTACCTAGGCAAAACCATAGTAATATTTCGTTCTTCATTTAAGACAATAAAATGTCCCTTTCTTGTTACAAGAAGTCTGAAACAACATGTTTTCATCTGAAGCTAAAAAGATCTCACTTCCATGTTGTCTGAAACCATGTTCCACCTTTTGTATACTACTGCTCTGTAATTTCAGAAAGGATTAACTTTGCATAACCTGTTTCACTAACATCCATATATTCACTTTCAAGCTGCTTAGTATAAAACAAGGGTATTCGACCTTGAGACCTTTGGGCTGTAAAAGGAGGAGCCAGCTCAGCTAAAAACTACAGGTCTGTTGCTGGAAACCCAGAAATAAATGTAGACTGTGTCTCCCTCCAGTTTTCTTGACTTTGAATCCTCTTTCAGGAAATCTGCTGCTTTAATAATTTAATCCATTCAGTCATATTTTTTTTCAAAATTTTGCCCATTTAGGTGCAATATCTTCATGCTCCTGTATTTGGGTCCTTTTAAAATGAATAACTCCAGTCAAATGTGGGCAAATGTTCCTGAAATGCATGTCTATGACTGATATTGTTTATAGAGACTGTGTAGCAAAATCAAGGCTTAACAATCTCTGTTTTTTCCACATTCACATCCTCAAAATACAGCTGTTCTATAACCCTACTAAGATATTCTCTCTTGCTGTTTCATGCATCATTTAATATCCCAGTGCACTAAGAGTGACCTTCACTGGGGGGGAACATCAATATTTAGCATAAATATTCCACTGTGTATATTTTTTTTTCTTTTCAATATTTTCTGTGTAAAAAACTCTTCTTCTTCCAAAGCAAATAAACAGTTTGTATGATTCCTTCTTTTCTAAGATATTTTAAGAAGGAGCTGATGTCTTCTCCAATCATCCTCACTTTGTTAAACAGGGTTCTGCTTTCTGAGTGTATATATCTAAGTACTAAACATGTCATATGGGAGCTGGTTGACTTAGCTATGCAAGTTCACAACTTCTATTCAAAATACCTTATGATAGGTGTTCTAAAACAGGTTCAGATTAATTTTACCCAATGAAGTTTTTTTTGATAATTAGAAATACGGTTTGCATGTTATCAGATCTATATTGGCATAAAGGAAATTTAAAATCTAGGTCTTACTTCCTAGATATTTAGCTTCAACTTACTCCTCTCTCCCCCAGCTCCAGTAAATCAAAGAGAAAGTAAGTGTGTGCATAAAATATGTGTGTGAAAAGGAAACCCTACAATACTAAGTCTTCAATTTTTCCATTGATATTTACACAAGAGTCGTATAGTTGCTTAAATGGGAGCTCATTTTTTTTAGTGTCATAATGATGAGGAAATCTCCTTTTTGTGATTCCAAGCAAGAAATGTGACTTAAGTCAGCAGATTACTGGAGTAAGGTTGGGAAGAGAGCTGCCCATGGTCAGATGGGTCAGCATGTGCCCAGCTGTTACCTGAGTAATGCTGATGGGATACAAACCACCTTCAAGTGATGTAGTGCCTTAGGACAGTTTGATAAGCAATATGTCAAACATCTAGAAGCCAAGAAAGCTGTACCTTTTGTAACATAAAAAAGAGTTAATTACCAACTGTTTGCAGTTGAAGAGCAATTCCCTGAGTTTTCAAATGCAAATATTTTCATTATCAGATGCCAGTGACCCCCCTTTAAAAAAGACTTGATTTCTGTGTTGAAGAAATGTAACTGACTGCGATGCCTTAGGTTTTAGCTTTTATATTTTTTAGATTCTGTGCTGTTTTAGTAGATAGTTTTAGGTTTGATATTAGGTACTACTAAGTTCTCTTCACAGAGTAGACAGACAAAACAATTCCTTCTCTAGTTTGATATCAAGGACGATTTTCAGGCCCAAGAACAAAACCAACGGTGAAGAGAGAAGAAAAAACCAGGAGCTTCATAACCTGAAGCTGTAATTGGACAATTGACCCCAATATGCTAATGGACCAGAACTTATAAAAGTGTGAGGCCCCATGATCAAGACTCCATTCTGTGACTATTTTGGAGGTTATCTTAGGTGTAGTCCAGCTGGGCTCTTGTGCTGCCCAGTGTACCCATTGAGGCCAATTAATTAATGAATAACTTCTTTATCCTTTTGCTCTGTCTGGTCTCTGTTCCAGGCCAGCATCCAGAAGGTATCAACTGTAACTTTGTAGAGAACTTTAAAAAGCCCCTGCTCCTGGCTGAAAAATACCTTCACTTCTTGGTTTTTAAAGTAATGTTGTAATTCAGATAGTTTTTCTTTAAAAAGAATGGATTTGTAAAGTAATTGCACATATAAATGAAAATCCAAATTATATGCTTGAATTTGTATCAGAGATGCTCTGGAGTGGAATGGTACCTCTGGCAATACAGAGAGAGGTTGCTGCAGTACTTGTCATGAGGAACTGAATGTGGAGGCTAATGTAGACCAAGTAGAACAAAAAGCAGCAAAAAGACACCTCCCTTCCCACAGAGGAAAGCAGGTATGGACTTTCTCATCCAAACAGAAGCAAAGTGGTCTGCCTTCTTGAGCATATCTAGGGAAAAGCTCCTTATGAATACTTCCCAACCATCTTCTTCTTCTCCAAAATGAGTTAGGGATAAAGGGAAATATATACTGTCCCCAATGGAAAAGAAAATCTATTTTTACACCTCTAAATTTCTCTATTTCAGTACCAGTTTTCTTTTTTTCCCCCTTCAAGTCAGAAGTTATGCCAGCTATTGGATTCACACAGAGAAACAAACATTCAGAAAGTTCTGGGAATTCACCAGGGGTCTTAGTTTTCCTTGTTCAGTCAGAAGCTCAGGCCTCATGAGAATATCACACTGCAGAAAAGCACAATATTAGAGACACTTTTTGATGAGAAATCAGTAAAATTATAAAATCTCTCTGCCTGAAAGAGGAACTTACAAATATTTAAAATAATTCTTCAGATAAAAATGGTATTTCTTTATTGGTAAATCTTTAATTATTATGCACTACATTATCTGGAAATTAATTTAATCAAAATCTGTCAGCCTTTGGAACAAAAGCTGTGTACTCCTTTTTCTGACATAGTGTTTCTGAAAGCCTAAGGTCATGCTACTCTTTTTCTTCCCATCTAATTTCTTCAGCTGCTCCTTGAATCCTTACTTACATCCTTTCTCACTTACTGACAGATTCTGACAGATTCTGTGATCTAGCCCTACTTTCCAGACAGATAAAAAATAATTAATGACTTTAAAGGTGATGCGTACACAAAAACCCCCCAAAACAACCCAACCAAACCAAAATAAGAGAACACCCAACGAAACAAAAAGCTGCAAATGACTAAAAATAAACATCTTCATTCATATTAATTAGTAAGTGAAATATTAGGGCAGATCATCAAGAGTGGGAAGCAGAAAACTATTCTGATTTCTGCTGATAATTTAGTCCATTGTTTTAGTGCCATCTATGTTATTTCTACTTTTAAAATCTAATTTTATCTGTATAACAGTAACTTTTCAAATATCTAGTCTTACCTTCCTCTGAAGTATATACAACTCAACATACAAGCACAATACAAGCTTTTGTCATGTTTGTCTCTATTTTCCTAGCTCTAATACATGTTATTTCCTTGTAAGGAATAATTGTTTTCTTCATTTAAGTAGATCTATAGTTTACACCGTACCATTCCTATTATCAATTTCCTTTTAATGAGTTGAAAATATAGTTGATAATATTTTTTTGAACCAGAAACTCACTAGATGATATCTTGACAGAAATTTCCAGTAAAAAAGGAATGTCTTGCAGATATTTTGAAACTTAAGCTAACCACAGCTTTTATCCTTCCCCACTCTGCCCCTGTGAAGTCTATGAAACTTCAGCTAATTATTTCATAACACAGCTTTACCACATTCACGTAATCAGAAGAGGATGTGACTTGTTTCACTTTCAAAAAGAGCCAGAAACTGGTGCTGCTCAAGCCTCAGTTGATGTTCTGAGAGTTGTTTGGTGTATTTCAATAGGTGTTACCCATATCCAAATGACTGCTGCTGTGTTTTCAGCTTAGGTGGGAAACACGGGGAGGGTCTCAGGTCTCCTAATGTTGAATAGACTTCTGCTGGGAGGGCATGAAGTTAGCGAATACAAGAAGCTGTACTCAGTAATTACCTGAAGGAACTGTTATGAATGCTGACTTCACTTACAGAGAAAAAGCATTTTTCTAATTTTTTTACATTTTTTTCAGCTGTTTCCATGGCACAGTCTCATCTGCCCCTGAAGCATCCATTTTAGTAGTCCTCGTACTAAGAGCTTTAAGTCGTTTTAAGATAAGAGCAGCACTGGAGGAGTAGGATCAAGTGTTTTGACTTTGTGCTATTAGCTTTAGTACTCAGATTTTCCTGAAAGTTTCAAGAGAAGAAGACAGATCCTTGTGTTCTTTGAGGCCCGTTGAAATCACAGGGAGTCTTCTTGTGGACTTTGCTCAGTGTAAGATCTGCCAGGGAAGTTATTGTGAGTTTTATTTCCTTTTTTTCCTCAGGCAGCCAGGCTAGGTCTCCTGGACATTTTTGCTGTGAAAGAATCATGTTTTTTGGTATCTCCTCAACAGGAAGGTGCTCACAAAAGAGGAGTGTGACAATTCAACAAGCTCAGCTGCTAGTGTAATGGTAAAGAGATACATTTATTTTGGTAAGAAACATCAACAAATCAAAGGCTAGGATGTTTAAATGCTATACATATTTTAATGTAGAATTAAGCAGCCTCTGATATATTTTCATAGCAAGACAAAACACAAATTCTCAAATATCTAGTTAACAACTTACAGTTAACTTAGAAACGGAAATTTCTTTATCCATAAAAGTCTAAAAAATTATAGTTCTATCAAGTGTTTTGTAGAATATTAAAACAAATCTGTTAATTTGCTAAATATATGTTTGCTTATATGTAATTAACAATTACCATAAACTTCATTCTTGAGATTTACAGAGCTTAAAGTAAAACATTGTGATCAGAATTGCATTGGAACCTGAGCATCACATGGCCTGAAAAATGGCCTGGTCTTGATGTAAAGGGGCTGCAGACTGCGTTCACCATATCCCTCAATAAAGCATTTGAATGTTTTGCTATGTATTCCTTTACAAATGTTTGCTTTTTCCCAGGGTGAATTTCTTTGCCTTCAGCCTCCAGCTAATAGATATGACTGTGCTATTTTCTGCTCAATTAAAGAACCATTAAACAGCCATGTACTGTTATGTCAGCCCAGAGGGAGTCTGGCTACCAGAACATGTGTTGAAATTTTGATGCGCCTTAGACCATGTTAATTTTTTCCTATGGCACCTCTCCATGTGGTGAAATCAAACTTCACTTAATGAATGTTTCTAAAGTACCAAGGGCCAAGAAAAATCTCCTGGGAAGGTGAAGGCCCAGCTGAGCTTTGCTGACAGCAAGTTGAAACAAGAAACAGGTTATTGTTTCTGTATTTTGGGGGCACTGCATGTTGGACAAATTTAAAGCAGTGAAAAAGGCAACTGGTCTTGTTCCTGTCTTAATTACTTGAATAAATGAAGGAAAAAATGGTAAGAGGGTGAAATACATTTCTTTGTAATACAAAGGCAAGTCAGCATTCATTTGTAAGTTCTTTCATACGGTGAAATCACAGTTTTGCTTTTTGTTTACTAAGGAGAGTACAGACTGTCACTCTATCACAATACACATCCTCAAAGTCTAGTAAAATCACAGAGGATGAAGAATTATTCAGAAAGCTCAGGCAACCAGAAAAGATAGGAAAAAAACTACTGAATAAAATACATACAGACAATTCTGCGCTATTTTCTACTCTCTTTAGCCCAGTATCTGTGGGATTAATTATTCCATGGGCGTAGTACATATCCCTGGCAAAATCAGATACAAGTATTTCTGTATTTCTTTTGGCTAGAAATGCTAAACCAAACATATATGTAATACTTCTCCTCCTGTAAGTAATACAGAGACACAGTTTTGTGAGTCATTTGAAGGTTTTAAAATCAGCATGTTAGATTGTTATATAGCGCTTTCTCTTTTTGGACCTTTATGGCTGGTATTCAGCAAATGCAGCATTTCCTTTTGTCATGTGTACTTCGCTTTTCCTTTTGCCAAAACAATATTTTCATACTCCTATTTTCTAACATTTTCATCATTAACATTCAGCTTTAGAAGATGGGTTTATAAAGTCTCAGAAGTCTTTATAAAAGTATTTTTTCATAAAAGGAATAGCAAAATATTGTGTTCATCTTCCAACAGCAAAGCACAGTGCCAAGATGCACACTGACACTGTCTCTTATCTGTGTGTTTAAAAGTATGTGAACACTTAAATAGCCTTGAAACACACACAGATAATTCTTACTGCTGTGTTTTCACAGGTTTGTTTTTTTTCCCCAATAGTACTCTCTTTAACTCTCAATGCTTTTCCAGTTGATCTGCAGCTAGTCATAGGAGGACTTTCTTCAGGGTGCTACAGCAAACATGCGGAAAATCTTTGCATTCTTTTTAACAAGAAAGTAAAATGTTGCACTGTTTTAACTGCACAGACAACAGTGTCATGTCAAGCCTTGATAATGATAAATAAGTGTGGTTCCTGTTCCACTGGCTTTCCAAAGACAGTACATGAATTGTCTTCTATTTTCTAATTATTCACTGAAAGTGAAAAGAAATGGCATGCTTTAGGGAGAAAAGAATAGAAACAGAAAAACAAAATATGCTTTCTATTATATTGAATTCTTGACATTGCTTGATGCTTTCCTTATCTCATAATCAGTTGTCAAGAGAAAAAAAAAAA
>VYXF01001843.1:33481-53663 GCA_013397295.1 Polioptila caerulea | reverse complement strand
AACACCTGTAAAGCCCAAAGAGCTATCTCAGACTAACTCTGTGTATAACATTAAGAACAACACTTGCTTATAAGGGATTCTGTCAAGAATCACATCGCTGTGCTGGCTAACATGTTAATACATGAATGGAGCAAAGTTTAAAATAACCTTTTAAGCAGCATTAGACTTATTAAAAAACTAGTTTGCTGGTGCAGAACAGTATCACTAGCCCAAAGTTTTTTAATTAATAAAAAATAGGGCTCTGAATTTTCTTAAGTGTTCAACTATTTGTCAAAATGTTGAACGTTATTCAGTAAATAAAAACCAAAGAAGAAAAACAGCAGGGGAAAAAATCCCAAGCTCTGTCCCAGAGATGTGCAAGTGAGTAAAAAATGTGTTTTCCTGCAGCCACCAGAGATCCATGTCTGGCATCTTGTTTTGTGATGAAACTTATAATGATATTAATTGATTGTGAATGGTCCCTGGCCTGACATGTTAGAGCCAAACTGGTCTAAACAACACAGCAGTTACTCTGTAATACTAAGTCAGTAATATGCAAGCAAAAGAAGACTTGAAATTAGGAATAAATCCCCCCAATATGACCTGCCTTCACACTCAAGAGAATTAATGTAGAATTATGTTACTGTATTCTGTATATTTTAACATCCTATCAGTATAATCTAATTAACATTGTCTCAAATTTCATAGGATTATTTTTTAAAATGAAAAAAATAATTAAAGACAAGCAGAAAACTTACTAATGGAAACATCAAAGGACTTTATAACAAATTAAACATGGTAAGATCAGCTCTGGAAATATGTTTATAGTCTATTTACAGGGATTTTCAATATGCAAATTTCACAAAGGACTTTCTTGGACCTCCTTTATTCTTCAGTTCTTCTGTTTGTTTTTCATTGTTGTAATGTCAAAACAGCCAAGTGTTTGAAGTGCAGCTAGTCATCAAACAAATTTTGCACAAGTGGATGCAAGAGTTTCTCATCAGTTCAGTCTGAGGTTGAATATAAAAGAAAGTAATTTGATGCAAATTTTTACTAGTGATCCTAATCATAGAATTTTTTTTTTTTAGCAATTTGGACAATTATTTGGTTTTATTTTTGTTTTAATGACAAGAAAGTCTAGAAACAGTATAAATGCCAAGTGCAACCAAAGCTTTTTTATTTAGAGAGTTTAGTAATAGGGAAAACAGCCAGAAGGATGAAGTACCATAGCCCCAACAATTTAATCTTGTTGACAGAACAATCAAAGAATGATTAAAAACACAGTGAAAACTGCTATCTAGGAAAAACAAAACAATATGTTACTTTTACATGTACATCCCTAGCACGTCAATAAAATAAGAGTAAGGTATGTACTTTTTCCTTTGGTATTTTTTAGACTTTATCTTTTGACTATGGTGTTTTTATAAACGTCGTCACTTTGCCTGCCTTAAAAGAGAATACCCTGAAAAATTCATCATTCACCAATGAACCAAAAATTGTGATCTATTATTTAAGGAAACATGTTTTTTGTCTCTCTTTGTGTGTTAACTCTTCCCCATACATTTTAGTGATATTCTGATCACTGCAACATATTATTCTTGCTAATATATTTTGAAAAACAAGGGAGTTTGTAAAACTAACAGCCTTATTTGGGGGCAAATTCTTCTTTTATCTATACCTAAGACAAGTAAAATACTTTAGACTTCTAAAATTGTGAAAATGATGCTTCATACAGTGTTGTCAGCAGCAATCAGCCATGAAGAAAATACATCTTCAAGCCATGCCCAGTCAAAACAATATTCCAAGGTTCAGGGAAAGTTTGGTATCATAGGGCTGAGACAACTGAATAGAAGAAGTTGCTGGTATTTGGTTTTCAACTTAAAAAACTACCATAGTTGTGTATCTCTTTACAGTTATCTCTTTATTTATACCATCAAATTAAATTCTGCTCTTCCTAAAAGGACCTTTGCAGTTAGACTGTCAGGGCAGCAGCACATGATGTGATACCCTGTCCTTGTTTACGGAAGGGCTGCAGCCCTTCAGTCCCAAAAGCTCACACCCTCATTCAGTGCATTAGAAACCTTCAAAAGCTAATTAAATACGGGTATAAATTATTTTTCAAAGGCTTAAAAAGGAGGTGGAATATCAGAAAAGTGGGGCTAATTGATTGTTACCTTTCAGCCTGAAAACACGTGGGATTTGTACCTCAGGCAGGATACTGCTAAAGAAATTTGTTAAGTACAAACACTGCAGAAAGGCTAACTATTGTTTCATAGAATATCACAACAGTAAGCATAACCAGGAAGTCATGAAATAGCAGAAGCTGTTTTGAGGACATGTAAACCATCTCAATCACTTCTTAGATCCAGTTTAGCATGTTGTTAAAGATGCTGCATACTGCATGGGGCAGGACAACTCCAGTTATTTCAGGTTAGGGTCACTTTGCAATTTTTGTGCTCTTTATTTGGAAAAATATTTGTCACTTATTGATCTCAGTTTCATAGATGACTTGAATTTTGGCATGAAGTTGCCTGCATGTGATCTGAATTTATATATTATTCATAAATAATGTATTGCTCTTTATAATTTATAATACAATAAATTAAAATCTAATGTAATGTGGCTCCTAGTACAAAGAGATCAATCTGAGAATTCTGAAGGCAGAAACTGAAACAAAGTTTCAGTGGTTAGCTCACGTCTGAATATCTGCTGAAGTGCGTCAGGACATTACACTTCTTGTGCCACACAGGAGTGTGCCATAGGGAGTGAGCTGCTTGTCCTTGATCCTGAAGATTGATGTTTTTATTTCTTGAAATGTGTGAGGTCTGGCCTCATTTGTCATCTGGTATCCAGAGGCAGGATTTAGGATAGGAATACTCTGCAGAGGGATCTGGACAGGCTGGATCATGGACTGAGGCCAGTGGTGTGAGGTTCAACAAGGCCCAGTGCTGGGTCCTGCCCTTGGGTCACAGCAGCCCCAGGCAGTGCCACAGGCTGGGGCAGAGTGGCTGGAAAGGCCCTGGGGGTGCTGGTGACAGCAGCTGGACATGAGCCAGGGTGTGCCCAGGTGGCCAAGAAGGCCAATGGCATCCTGGCCTGGCTCAGCAATGGTGTGGCCAGCAGGGCCAGGGCAGGGATTGTCCCCCTGTCCTGGGCACTGGTGGGGCCACAGCTCGAGTGCTGTGTCCAGTTCTGGGTCCCCTATCACTACAAGAAAGAAATTGAGGTGTTGGAGCTAGTTCTGAGAAAAAGCAACAGAGAAGGGGAAGGATCCAGAACAAGAGTCCTGTGAGGAGCAGCTGAGGGAGCTGGGGATGTTAATCCTGAAATAAATGAGGTCATGAGTGACCTTATCATTCTCTACAACTGCCTCAAAGGCAACCATAGCCAAATGAGGTTTGGCCTTTTCTCTCAGTCAACCAGCAACAGGACAGGAGGAAATGGCTTTCAAGTTGTACCTGGTGAGGTTCAAGTTGGACATGAGGAGAAACTTCTTCATAGAAAGATTTGTCAAGGCCTGGACTCCCCATCAGGTGATAAATTCATTAACTTCTGCAGGTATGCAAGGAAAGGATGGACATGGCACTTAGCCCTGTGGTCTAGTTGACAATGTGGTGATAGGTCAAAGCAATGGACTCAATGACATTTGAAGTCTTTTCCAACCTAAATGGTTTTGTTAATATGTGATCTTTCAGCACAGACTAAACAGCAGGGCCATCTCTTCAGGACAGCAAGTTACATCTTCCTATTGGAAAAAAATAATCACTGCAGCAGAACCACGAGTATAAGTATCAGGCTATGCAAGATGGTAGGGTGGTTTACCAGAAGTTTAGCTATATCTCAGAATGTATTCACTTGCATATCAAGATATATTCTGCTGTATCTCAAAGGTATGTACTAGAAACAAGCACAAATATCACTGTCAGCACCAACAAGGTGCAAAAATGCAATCCAAAGCCTGCACATGGCCCTCAGCTTAAGAATAACGCTAGAAATGTGAGAAAAACTGGTAAGCTGGTGTGTTTTGTTCCCTCTCTTCTGAAGGTCCTGACATCTGGGTACAAGCCACGAAGTGTCTGGCTGCTGGTGGGATGGGAGGAACACCAGCCTGGGCACCTGACAGGAGGGTTTACATAAAAGCCCTTTTCCCTTCTGTACAGTCATGTATAAGTTAAAGAGCTCACTTAGGGCATTTATTAAGGTTTGACAGAACAAAAGAGCAGCCTTCAAGCCCACACTAGGAACCAGAACAAAGGTGTTTAAATGGACATTTCCACACAATTTTACAGTAGTCTCAAATCACAGAACAGACCAAGTCACTGCTACTAGGGGCATGCCCTCTCCATTAATGAGCACAGAAAAACCTAAAAGGAGTAGGCAAGGATGTTTTACTGCACTCCATTTGACCACTGCTATGCTATTACCTTGATAATTACTTCAGTAAATGTATAAACAGGATTTACCTTGCAAGTCCTTTTCCTGTTGCAATTAAAAATCCTTCCTACCATTTTCAACAGAGAAAGAAAACTACTTACTAATTAACTATTACTAATGTACTGCAGATGTAATTAATCTTAAAAACCTGAAAATCTGCAAGAGGAAGAATTATCATTCACAAAAAATTGGTAAATCATTAAATCATTAAATCATACTGTCCTCAAGCCAGTGAAGACACCAAGAGCTTCAACAGGACATTCAACAAGACCTCACATTAGCAAAGCTAAAAAATGTTTGTCCAGGCTAAGGTTGAATGAGACAAAAAGACAGAATTGTTGCCATCTTCTTTGAAGTGGTATTACTGAAAATTAAAATGATCCAAGGAAAACTAACCATTTTATTAATGTAAATTCATCAAATATGAAAAAGAAAGATGACAGAAAGTTGCCAGAACCTATGGCATAAGTGGAAATGTGCAGTTTCATCACTCTTGATGTAGAATTGATCAGAGTACTAAATTTAATTGAAAATAATGATAATTGTGAAATTTGAAATAGTATACCAGCTCAGCTTGAACATGGTAGTAGTTCTAAGCAGTAGTTCTTCAAATCTGAGGAACTGAGCACACGATAGAAATCAACCTTTCTGTGACAGCATCACTATCAGAGGATATGGTGTCTTAAAAACATGTATGTCCCCTTGGTTCTACTGTGGTCCATTACGCTGCCTGCTTGCTTCGATTAGCATCTCTTCTAGTCATTGTAGCCATCTGCTGTACAGCTGGAAGGTAAAAAGACCAGGTTTAAATGCATGTCCCAATTCAGGGAGAACAGATTGAATCTCATCCTGCTGTCAGCCACCAAACAACAAAGCTGAGGAAATATTTCTACACCAAAAATTATAGACCAAAGAAAAACAAGCAGTGAGCACTGGAGATCTAAGTCAGGATTAGACTGATACAATCATGGCAGTCCTTTGGTCAGTATAAATGCATCCTACAAAGCTGAGGAAAGGGAAGCCTGAATAAATGATATGTTCAACCTGCCTGGAACTGCGTGACAATTCTGAGAGAAATGCACCTGAGGGTCAAAGCATATTAAAGAATTTGCCTCTGGAGTGTCTTTCAACAGCAATGCCGATAGTGCCATTTGTGATGATGTTTCTTGCAGGGAAGTTACAAATGGACATTAAAAGACTGAAATTTTCTCTTCAGTTTTATTGAGTACCCAGAAGATTGGATTATTGTTGGGGGTCAGGAGTCCACAAAACTTGGACTATCATGACAATGGACTTTAAACAGAAAATATAAATTACTGAAATTTGGATTTTTTTGGACAGTCTAATTGAAAGAACCAGAAGGAAATCTCTGGTAACATATCAATATTTCAGCAGTTGGTGACAATCAGAGTCAGCAATTCTACTAAGCATATTTACAAATATGTGCAGAAGTCAATATACAAAAGTAATGAAAAAGTAATGCATTTGTAATTTAAAGACATCATGTTTGGTTTGGTTTGGTTTGGTTTAGTTTTGTGTCTTTGCTATTTTTTTTCTGATTGAATGCCAAAAGGATATACCACCATTCCATATAATGCTCTTTTTTACTGTGTTTCCATGAAGGATGCACGAGAATGGAGAGGAGCTCTTAGATGAATTTTGCCCTGTTAGCAAGTAATGGTACCAAAGTTTGGAAATATGATGGTTGTTTTAAAAGTTATCCAGACAGAAAGGAAAACACAGAATAATAATAATAATAATAATAATAATANTAGTGTCACTGAGTAATAATAATAATGAAGAAGAAGAAGAAGAAGAAGCAAATAAGAAAATAATTTTTTAAATTTTAAAAAAATTTATATACTTTTAGAGAAAATCAGTATTTTTATGTTAGAAGAGGTCATAATGGAAGACATTTATAGCATAATACTAGTAGATCATGACATCTGGGAAACAAACACGTCACACTGTGACACATACGGTGTATTAGTGAGATATATAATCAATGTGGCGCGCTGCAGTTCCCCCGGCCAGCTCTTGCAGTGTTATTCTCTCCACCCGGCCGCGCAGCGCGTCACGAGTGGGCCGCTCCAGGAGAGGCTGTGCCAGCTCAGTCCCGAGTGCAGCCAAGGCTGGCGGCGTCAGGGTCACGCTGTGCCTTTCACGGGGTTCGTGCAAGCGTCGAGGGCGTGTGGCGAGGCAGAGGGAAGGAGAGGTGCCCTGAGATAATTCCACGAAGCCACGAGGTTAGCAGGACAAGACTTTAATGAAGGGGGCTCCTGGATACCTCTCAATCAATCCCTCTTGGGAGGGGGTTTTATACTGGCTCGGGAGAAGGGGAGGAGACACAGGACACCAACCTATCACAGGATGGGACCTGGGCGGGGCAAAGGGAGGTAATGGGACAGGATTGAACCTAGGGACGGACTGACATAGAAGGGTCTGGAATAGGGGAAGGGAATGACCATACATGGGAAGACAAGGGGGATAGGGTTTAGGAGATTGACATGTACTGAAGACAGAGCTAGGGGAATGCCAGGATAGAACCAACTCAGGGAAACAGGGGACACTGGAACAAACCATACATAATACAAAGGTGCAAAACCATAACAAATAAGCACAGTAAATATGTACATAGGGGGTAGGGGTAGGAGAGTCTAAATTACATAATAAAACTCAGAATTCGCACTGCAACATCAATGAAAATAAGGGAACAATTTATCATGTTGGTTGTACAGTGAATAATAATATATTTGTAATAAAGTAGGAATTACAGATTATAAATGTTCGTAAAATTTCTTCATGACAGAAGACTGTTATAATGATTCTGAATCATTTTGCACGAAAAAGAAAAAAAAAAGCCATTCAGGCAAGGTGGCAGAAGACAGAAGGATCTGAGGGCACTCCCTTTCAAATGTGAGAAGTCAAATGCAATTGCTCTTTTGTACATGGGTTTGGTATGTCAAGATAAACCAAAGACATGTAAGGTACTCAGGGGTCTGAGCTCACTGACATCACTGAATCTAGATTAAACCATTCAGACACATGGAAAAGGTCTTAGCAGACTGCACGTTGTAGACTGTGGTGAGGCAAGGAAGACATCTTTAGACTCTCCCAACACAGATATCAAGAAATAAGTTGTATGAACAAACACTAGTGGCACAAATGCACTTAAAGCTTTTTATCAGCTAACTCCTCAGCTGATATAGGGAAGTAGGGATAAAGTTTCACTATTTTAAAATGTGGTCTCACGAAAAATGTATTTTACAATTCCTATTTTACTTTTTCTTTACCAAAAAGATGTAATTTTAGTAATCTTCACATTTCAGTCCCTCCAAATGTTGTTCATTGTGCTTTTAAAGATTAAAACAAGATCTGTCAAAACCAGCATGAGTTTTCAACCACAGTAAATCCAAGATGTAATCTCTCAATTTTTATAGATTACTGTAAAAATATTGGAATAAAGATATTGGATTTCTTAAAAAGTTCACCTGTGTATCTAAATGGGCATAAATTATGCATGTCATTGACACTTGACTGCATCTGGATGAGTACCATTAAGACTGGAGCAAAGAGCTATGTTCTGCTTCAACTCCAGGCCAACATTTGTTCATGGTGGGATCTGGCTCTCGTCAGGTTGACAGTGTTGAGTTCATCTCCCTTTCCATATCGTGAAGTAAAGAGAAGAAAATTTGCCTGACAGACTGCTTCTGCTCTCCTAGGAGTCAAATATCTTGAGGAAAAGAGCAACACGAAGACCCCAGACAGGTAGAAAGGGGTGTTCTTAACTGTCAAAACCCAGGCCTTTTTAAGCATTTGGCTGGTTATCAGTTTAAATAGTTTTAAGGCACAACAAGCCCAAGTCAACCAACCACATACACGACGATGTAGACATGCAGCACATCTCTCACCTCTCTCACCTCTCTCTATTCCAGCTAAGTCACTTTCCCATTGTTCCCTACTACTTAGTCTAAGTAATAGGCCAGAGCCATATTAAAAGCCCTTCCCTTTAAAAAGCCCTACCTATCGGTAACACAAACCAACAAATTTTTAAAAGACAAATAAATTATGTTGAATTCTTTGTCCTGTTCTGGGTTTGTATGGACTGGCTCTCACTTTCTCAAGCAGTTTGCAACAGTCAAAACACAACTATCGGTCATTCCAGCATTTTTAATTATTTCTTCTCAGCTCAGCAGATCTGCTTTGACCTCACTGATGGATCTCCCTATTGCTTCTCTAAAATGTATCCATTTCTTCATACTAAAGGTGCAGATTTCTTTGAGTTTCCTTGATGGTGAGGCCAAAGCTAAACTAAGTCCTACCACAGGCATAGCTTCATAATCATGGGAGTGAAGCCCTCCCTCCTGATACTGTTCCCTGCATTCCATCATACTCCTTTTTTTTTTTCAAGTGGGCCTTGATATTCAGTGACTCTGAGAGACAATGTGTCTTCTTTGTTTGATTTAAGTCTTTGGAGAGATAAATCTGTACTGCTAGCATACTCAGTGCCTGAAGGTGAGGAAGACACAGATGCCAGTCATCTGCTTGGCTACATTCCCACATAGGGAGAGAACCTTTTCTGCTCTTGAAACTTACCAATACTGTTTAGTGTATATTAATATTTTATTGCACAATATCTCTGTGCTTTGCTGTACAGAAAGAGTCATATTCTTTTCTTTTCCTTCATCTGTCTCCATCTGTCCTGGAAATTGTGCCAACACAGGGCTATAGTCAATGGGACTAAAGTGAGTATTAAAGTTAAAGTGCTTAAAACGGCTGGAGAAATCTGCATGCTTGAACATTCACAGCCAGTAGCCCTGAGGGATCCTGGAAAAGGTGGAAAAGGGCCAGGAGAGCCTCCTGGAGAATCTTGCACTACAGTTATGCTCACATCTATTTATTTTAATTAAGTAAAGGCATTCTATATTTTTGTAGTCTGCCTAATGGCATTCTGAAATTCTTCTGAAACACTAACATGGACTCTATATATGACTGAATAAATCAGTGGCAGATGATGGAACAGAAATGCACCCATTGAATGCCTGTGCAAATAATCTGAGAAAATTTTTAAAAATTTCATCTAAGCAGAGATTTTTTTGTGCCATTTTTCCTATTAGTCTCTAGTGAAATTTGACTGAACTTGATGAAATCAGGGCAAGGATGTTTTTAATCCAGTAATCCAGTGTGCTGTATGTGCCCTTTCTTCCCTCGCTATTGCAACACCACTGCTATGACTGGGGCAGAATAATCAATATCTGCTCCATTTTTCACTAATGACAGTGTTATGATATTCTTTATATAGAATATGAAAAAAAAAACATGTTCCCTTCAGGCACTGTCAGATGCTGTATTCAAACTGTATCAAATTGCCATTCAATACTGAAGTGGCTAATTGTGAAAAATAAGACTGGTCATTTCCTACCTACTAAGTACAGTCTTTTCTAGTTCTGCTATATCTTAGAGGAAACATAATTCTATACCAGAAAATTAGTTTTACTATATCTTTTCCCTCTGCAAACATTTGTAGGGCCTACAATAGGGTTTGAAGTCACCGATGCTGGTGAAGCCTTAGCTTTTACAAAAAAAATTCAGCATTGAAATAGGAGAAACTAAAATATTTTTCTTGGTCTAAAATGTATATACCCTGGAAAAAACTGCTGAAGAAGTTTCAATGCTCTCATCACATATTATAAGGCTGGAAATCTACCTTTTGTTAGTCTAATCAATGATCTGGTTAAAAACCAAAAAGCATGCATTGGAATTACTTGTCACGAATCTGCCTTTGTATTTAGATGCAAACTACCCGAAGCAAGCTGAAAGCTTGCCTTACTGAGCCCTGGCAGCCTTTCATTTTTCTTCTTGAAGCACTGCTTATCACTTATCAGCAACATAAACTTAGCCTCAAAGCCTGGATTGGGAATCCCTTGGAACAACCTTAGCTGTTCCTCCCTCTCTCCCTCCTTCCACTCACCAACTATGGGTCCACAAGTTATTTTTTTTCCAACAGGTTTCAAATTTGCCATAAGCACCTAATCAGATGCAAAAACTTTGGTCACTGAAAGATCAAATTTGAATTTTGTGACTTGTGTATTTTGCACGTGTTAAACAGTCTGAGCTCTTTGCTAAGTAGTCAAGAAACACTTTGTGGCCTTGTGGTGGGAGCTGTGAGCAGGGCACCAGCAGAGAGAGCCATCCTCTGCACCTGCAGGCACTGGCAGTACTGCACATCCATCCTGCCCCTCAGATGGACACCACTGCACATGCATCAGGCAGGGGAGCAATGGTAGGATGCAGTAAGTTTATTTTGCATTGCCAGGCAAGAAGAGGATAACCAAGACAAGGCAGTCACAGGCCCCAAATCTGTTTTACTAGGCCATAAGCATTGTTTTTATAGACAGCAGCTTATAGTCAGCTGCATAAATTGGGCTATGAAAGGTTTGTTACCAAAAAAGGGGAGACTCGCACCACTTTGCACATTCCCTGTCTCCTTTGTGCTGGCCTTAGCAAATTTACAGTCTTATGTTCAGACAGATAGGGAAAATACTTTTATTTTGATTAGTCCTCTTAACTTGTGTAAGGAATACAGAACAGTGCAAAAGTGACACTATAAAAACATTGGAAACTTATGAACGGATAAAAAAATATATTCATTTGCTCTAAAAAATGTAAGAAATTGGTAAGTAAATCCTTTGGAAAGTACTTCTTGGAGTATACTTAAGCCACATCTCTGTTACAGAATTCTCTTATAGCTCCAGCCCTGTTGCCAGGGTCACAGTAAACTTCAAGTCAATAAAAATGAACAAGGGCTTAAAACTACAACTATATACAAAATCTAAATTTAAAAATTTGAGCCCATATTTACAAACTTAGCTAAGGATAATTTCGTAATTAAAACTATTGCTTGGCTTCCTGCCCCACCACTGCAAGGAAGCATGACATTGTTATTTCCATGCAGTTGGTACTAAAAATTAACTTGATATGGTAACTGTATCTGACATAGGTAAAGAGCTAAAGGATCTTCATGAAGTCATTTATCTCATTTCTGACAAATCCTATCTTAAGCTTCTTGAAAAGACCTCCAATATCATGTATACAAAAGAATATTCCACAATATTCAAGATAGCTGATCAATCCAGTTCAAATTCCACAGGCTCCTCATTTCATTGTGGAGTTGTGTGTGCTGTAAGAGATTACTGCTTCATAAGTGAATGCCCAACCGTGTAAACCCCGAGAAAAAGCCAGCAAGGCTCTCGGTTGGCAAATTCCTCTGACATCAAACAGACTTTCTGGCAGACGACTACTGCTCTTTCACACGACTATACTTCTCCACTATATTTCTCAGGGCTTAATATGTATTATTATGCTTTTAAAAATAATGACCATTCTCTCAATGCATTGCATATGCATTGTATACTTTACTTGATCTACTTAAAGAAACAACAGTAGAAACAAATGGGGCTTTTTCTAGTTTCATGAGAGTTTTCAATGCAAAATTCTTTCCATTTTTTTCTACTAGATAAATAAAAAGTAATAAATTTTTATCTTTCCTTCTATGTTTTTGACACCCATGCATAAATTTGTCAACAAAACTAGCTGTAAACACACTGAAGTGTATGAACTATAGAAGACTGAATCCCCAATTTAACAGATCAAAAAATACTCCTTCATTATAGCTGTGAACAGAATTGATTTAAGGCTACCAGAAACATAGAAAAACAGGAAAGGAAAGATATTGGTTCCTGCAATCTCAGGAGGTCACCTTCATAGCTTTGGGATCTAAGGCAGCCTGCTCCAGAGTGGCCTTCTCTCTCCAGGGGTTCACAGCCTCCTCTCAGGCATCCCCCTGCTCCAGTGTGGGTCTCCTGAAGGGAATGCAGGTGGATCTCTGCATCCCCTGGGACCTCCAGGGCTGCAGGGGCACAGCTGCCTCACCATGGTCTGCACCAGGGGCTGCAGGGGAACCTCAGCTCTGGCCCCTGGAGCACCTCCTGCCCCTCCTTCTGCCCTGACCTGGGTGTCTGCAGGGCTGTTCCTCTCACATGTTCTCACTCTACTGTTCTCTGGCCACAATTACACACAGACAATAACTTTTTTTCTTCCTAAATCTGTTATCACAGAGCTGTTGTCACCATTTCTGATGGCTGAGACTGGATCTGTGGGACATGGAGGAAGCTTCTGGCAGCTTCCCACAGAAGCCACTCCTGTAGCAGTCCCAGTAACAAACTTGGCCACACAAAGCCACTAAATCCCCTTAAATTTTTTTTTCTGACGGGTATTTTCCTTTGCAGCACTGAAATTAAGTAAACATTAAAGAGATTTTCACGTTTTCAGGAAACATTAGTTGGTAGGAAGGAACAAAATTCCTGATAGTATTACTACAAGCAATTCTGAAAAATGTCTTACTGGGAACAGAAATTAGCTTATTGAAAGGTTTCATGATAATAACACTGTGTTTCTTGAAAATATTTATTATATTCCCTTATTAAATACAAGATTGAAATAACAATGTTATAAAGGTACAAAAGATGATAGAAGAAAATTACCCTGAGATATCTGATTTCAATTCAAAGTGGTTCAAAATCAAGACTTCCTTAGAAAAAGACTGAATTTGCTGACACATCATCAAACAGAGATTTGACATCAAAGGAGATTTGAAATTTAATTAAATTTTGACTTTACATTTTGGAATGCAATAAATATTACAAAGTTTAATGCTGCTGCAACACAAATTCACAACCATTCTCAAAAGGGTAGCACACACAAATCATATTATCAAGTTAAGAAAATATACAAGCCTGAAAACTACACAAACATCAGGTTTTCAAAGAGATATAAGCCACTTTTCAATTCTAAGGGCTATATCAAACCAAAATTTTCCTACCATTTTCACCATCAAATAATTTATGTAGTTATATAGCTTATATAGATGCTGGTTTGTTTGGGTTTTTTTGTTTGTTTGGTTGGGTTTTTTTAAATTCAATTTTCACAAATAAAGGCTTGTTAACTACAGCACAAATAAATATTTTTAAGAACTGGAAGTTCTCCATTCCTTAACAATTCTGGATCACTTGCTGTAGAAATCCATGAAAAGTGTTAATACTTTTCCTGCTTGATTATTACTGTAATGATAAGTTTGTAATCTCTTAGGATCCGGACACAGAAGCTTATTAAATAACCTTTCTCACTTGTTTATAAATGCCACATTTCTCTGTTTGTCAACAGTGGTAGGTACTGCAACACTTAATAAACTGGGGAAGGGTGTGTCAGCTTGGTGTTTAGAAAAGGATTAACATGTGTCTAAAGTGAGCTATCTTTTGAAGCCTTCTCAAAACAAGCAAAAAACCTCTCATACTTTGAAATGTCAGCAGAAAGGTGTCATCATGCACCAAGGAAAATTATTTGCCAGAGAAACAAAATATATTTATTCACTAAAATCTCAAATTTTTATTAATATATTTTAAAAGAGGTGTATTAAGAGGTCGAGTTAAATCAGTGTGATGATTTACACACTTGAGGTTAAGCCAGGAACAATAAGTGGAGGCTTCTTCTCATCCGTGGTGCAATCTTTGTATACTTGGTGATTTAATGGATGACGTGGTCACTGAGTTGCTGCTTCAGGAAGATGGAGCATGTTAGATCCAATAAGCACAGAAATAATTAGTCTGGCCAGCCAAAATGCTTCACTGAAGTAAGGACAAGTTACAGCAAGACTGCCCATGTCAGTCCTTGTCAAAAGGCATCAGTGGCGGACGAGTGGCCTCACCCCACTTCTCTTAAACCCAAGTTCTCCTCTGTCTTGCCACACCGAGGACTGACACCAGCCTTGTGCTGACCCTTCTTACATCATGCACTATGTCAGCATGAAGAGACTAAAACCTATCCTTCCAGACAGAAGATAGAGGAGTGGAATTCAGAAGCTCATACGCTGATGCCACACTAGCATTCAAGAGAAACTTAAGATGAAATCTTACGAAAAGGCAGACTTACTGGAGGAGTGTGCACACAGTTGTCCCAGCACTGTGTGCTCCTTTCCCTGACCAAAACCCATCTGGGCTCACTGCCAAAGGCAGGTGGGCACCTCTGGGGCTCCTACAGGCTCCAGCAGGGACATAAACACAAGGCACTTTGAGAGAAGTTTCTCAGTTTTGTCCTTTTTTATTTCCTGAATTTGGTGTGAAGCAAAAATACTGAATCTCTATCAACTTGCTCCTAAGTTGTCAATAAACAGATATTTCCTAAAACCTGTGAATATGTGGGTTTTTGCAAGGTCTAAAGAAAGATGTCTGGATCATTTCAAAACAGATTTCTGGGACATTTCTGAGCTGATGGCCACAAATACAAGACTGCACTCCACAAGTGGAAGTCTAACAACTTTAACAGCTTTTATTCTTTCTGTACTATGCCTGACATACATAATTGGAAAAGCTAATTGAAGTCACCTGACCTCCAAAAAACTGGTGTTGCTGTGGCAGTAATAGGAATTTTTAAATTTGTCCAAATTTTATGTCTTGACAAACACACAGAGGAGCAGCATAAACATAGCTTTATTAATATTCCAGCTATTGCTTTCTAAATAACAGCAGCTCAGTGAAATCAGGAAGCACTCCAATGCTTGTAGTACTTTGTTTATTCAGAGTCTTAAATTGTCTCAGCACTTACAGTATAATTGAGAAAGAAATAAAGAGTACATGTGTAATACAATTTTTTTTCCAGCAAAAACTCTGGAATTCTAACTACACAAATTCCAGTTTCTGATATTTTTGTCATAAAACTTTGAACATTAAGTTTTTATCACAGATACCTCCTGAACCAAGCTTTATCAGGAGAGACAGCTGCTGGAGACAGCTAATTTAAATAAAAACTCGTTTAGAAGTTAGCATTAATTCAAAAGTTACCAACTGGCCTTTAAAACCACCTTAACCATAATCACGACTCTTAAGTTATGAAATTTTATTTCCTTCTTCATCAGAGAATATTAAAAGACATATCACATATGTAATACCCACAAAATACTCTACATTCACTTTCATGTGCTTTGCTATAAATGTATTTTAGATTAAATTCAAGCATCAGCATAATCCCTAATTCCTCTTAGCAACATTAAAAGAAATCCAACAGTTTTAGTTATTTCTCATCACATGAATGAAAGAAATTTCAGAGAAAAGTGTTTGAGTAAAATCCCTGCTATAACATCCAAGCTGAGAATGAAGAAGGGACAAGTAATTTTAGCACACTTACGAGCCAATGCAAACACTCGCCCTCCATGCCCTCCTCTCAGGTCAATTGAAACACCAGCAAAATACTGCTATCACCCCTTATATCCAGTGAGGGGAAGGGGCCATACAAGTCTCACATGTTACCTAGACAGCTGTCTCTTTTGGGACTGGAGTGCCCAGACACCTAAAAGGGTACATGCCTAAGTAGTCTGGCTCTGGCAGGATTTGAAGCTTTGTTTTTGTTCTGCAACTTTCTGACTCCAAACCATTTTCTGGAAGCACAGAGCTACACAAGTGTGTTAAGGTAAATGGTTTCTCCAGCAGAGTTGATGTGATCCCATTGTTTTCCCAGTGCCTGGAAACATGGTCCTGCTGCAGAAGGAACCTCCATGTGAACCAGTTTGGGATTGATGTGGAGGTAGGGCTAATGGACCTGGGTGCCTGGGTGGCTGGGAGTTGCTCCTTGTAACACGCTCCATTTTTTTTTGTGCTTCTGCTGTGCTGAGGAGACATAGTTGTTTCACAACCTTAGGACTGAGCCCACTCTGTGTAAGGAATTTAGACAATTTTTTACAGTGTGCTGAGCAGATGACAAAGTTCAAGGCTCAAGTACCAAATCCCAGGATGAACTTGCTTTGCAAAGTACCGATAAACTCTCCCTGTACGTGTGTGTAAGGTCCGTGCAATAGTTTTTCAAACAATAAGATCAGCTGAGCAAGGGTCTCTTAATTATCCAAAATCAATAATTGTAACTTCAATTTTTTTCATTTTATTAATAGTTGAGTCTGGAGTTATTACTATAACTGTACAGAAAAGTAGGAAATCAATAACACATAAGAGTTATTTTTTATTCACTTTAAATAAAAAATGGAATCTCTGAAGCATTCAAATACTTAACTTGTACTTACAGTTCATCAGAGATACTCAACAGATTTATGTAAGAACTTCTCTTGCAGTGTTTACTTCCTTATTCATGACCCTCAGTGGTACCAGACCCCATTTCCTCAATGGGAGGGGGTGACATTTGTTTCTCCAGTTTTCACCTTGGACAGTCCCAAAAGCAGGTTTTATTGAGCAGTTATGGTTGAGGAATAAAGCATGTGCTACCAGCACTCACATCATTCTGCCTTTCTGATTAATCATTAGCTACAAAAGCAAATGACAGAAGCAGTTTAAGAGACTAGAGACACTAAGGCAGATTACCATCTACTGCAAAGTGGTAATAGTTGTGCTGATTTTGAAAACTTGGCCTTAAGAAGACTGCACTGCAGTGATTGACACCAGCATTCCTGGGAACAGGAATCTGCAGTGCTTTAAACAACAGATCGCACTGATGCCCATCAAATTACAGACTCAGGCTGACTTGTACTGTATTTTATATGGTTCATCTTTTCCAAACCCACCATACTTCTTTTCCTCCCCTGGAACTGAAACAAGTAGTCCCATCAGGAACACATTGAATTTTAAATGGGAAACAGTACTACCTTAATATTTCACATTACACTAAAGTGTGCCTTTACATTGTTCTGATTTCAGCACCCTGGAAAGCCTAGGAGTTGTACAGCAAGGTAACTGATCAAAAACACAAGAGCAGAACTTCAGGTTCCAGTTGAATCCCAGAAGTACAGTGGCACAGCTTGCCACTGGCTACTAAATAAAAATCTTCTAGATTATCACAATTTTACTTTTTTAATCTCCATGCTGACTCAGAGTTCTAGGTAGCACCAGTCTCTAACATAAATGGAAAGGGAAAACAGTAGCAAGTGTAGAAGGAGAGAATGCTAGCTAGTTGGAATTAGTATGANAACATCTTCGTATTTCTTATCATTCATTTAAGAGACCTTCTACTACTTTATTTCCTTTTTAAATTCAAGTTTTTTAAATTGATTTTGTGTGTTGATTTCCAGGCAGGAAAAATTTCAGTACCCCATCTGCACTCCATTTTGCCTCAGCTTAACAGTTTTGGGGATCTTAAATCAGACTCGGTTCTAACTTATCTTCCACTTATAAAAATGTTTGAACTTACTTGATTCACAAGGAGAAGAGCTTTCAGAAACGCACACACCTGGTTGGTCAGCCCAGTTCTCTGTGTACGCAGTAGCTATCAGCTGACTGCAATCCTTAGATAAAAAGTTGTCTACACTAATTGTCCAGAACAAAATCTTCTGAATACATAGTTGATGTAGTTTTGGGATCAGTTTTCTGTCAGTTATCTAAGATCACATGCTTTAACTTGAAAGAAAGATCTACACATTGTCCTTCTGGGAATTTATTCCTGTACTGTTCAAAAACGCAATAAAACAGTATCATTGTTAACAGTGATAAAATAGATAGGAAATATGATGCAAAAATCAGTAAGAAAAAATAGTATGTAATTCTTTCTTGTTACTGCTATGAAAAATTAATAATTATTCTGACAACACGCATGCTCACTTAGTAGCTTATCTGAAGATGCAAAGCCATATTTTTAAGATTCAATTCAAATTATATTCTTGAAAAGAAAGGATTGCCCTTTTTAATACTAGTCTATGAGAAAAACATTTCAACGAAAGAAAAGGAAAAAGATCAAGCGAATGGGTCCTATTAGTCATGGTATCAATCTTATTTAAGAACATTTAAAAAATTATTTTAGGAAAATTCTATCAATAAATGAAAACACTATGATTTGGGAGGTAGCAATTTCCAGCACAGAGAGAGAAGCAACAGAGAAAAGAAAGAAAAAAGGAGGATGTGACTGTGATAGAGGAGAACGTTTATTAGCTGCAATCAACATTATAACAGAGTTTTTCTCCATTATAGGCTGCCCAGACTTCTGGAAACTTGTTATCTATCACCATGATTTTTCCTTTTACTCTTTCGTCTTTTCTGAGTTATCATCCAATACCATCCACTAGATCTGTCAGAGAAAATTAGTGAAGCCTGACTGGCCTACATAATCTTTTCTTAATATCCCTAGAAGCTGAGTTCAGAGTCACTAGCTTAAATTCTACTTCTTTTTTCTATTTCTTTTCTTAAGGGCTAGTTTTAGTTTCTGTATCCTCTCTGTAAATCCCACAAAGAAGAAATATTACCAGAAATATGTCACGTTTTTAAGTCACAGAGCTTCACTTTGCCTATCTCCATTATTAGAGCATACAAATGACTTTTCAAAAGCAATTGCTTATGCCTTTTATTTTGTACTCTTCTGTAACACTGGACTCTAAATGGTGTCAAGTGGCATGGTTTCTTCTGGTATCAGCACAAATTTACATCAGCTGGGTCTTGAACCTTTCCTTTTCTCAGTTCTTAAGTTTGTTCACCCCCTTAATCCACAGGGATAAATCTTTTATTTTAAATACCATGCTGTTGTTACTGTCTATCCCTTTTATCATCCTCACTGGATTCATGAAACACAAATTATATTCTTTTTTTTTTTTTTTAAGTGATAATATAGACAAAATCTGGCTTAAAATAGCAAACTTATTAAAAAGGATATGTAGTTCTTGGATATTGCAGTGTTTTTACAATGGAATCAGAATAAGCAACAGCCAGCATGTGTGTTTGGTTTTGGGGTTTTTTTATGTTGAAGCCTTGAAGTTAGTTAAAGACTGTGTCTTTCACCTATAAGCAACCACCTTCACTTGGTGGCTCAGTTCTACCCCTGCAAGAATTACTCTGGAGATCCAAATTTGGAATAAGCACTGTGATTCATGTGCTGGACTGGAGGAATACAGCTTGTTGAAAGAACCAATCTATGGAGCATCTTTTCAGAACTTATTAGTGTCTCTCTCTGCAGTACACACAGCTAGCTCTGACTCCACACAATCTCAAAAGATTTTCTGGGAGAGGTTTTTTGGAACACAAAGGAAAACTAGAGGTGAACTTTATTCTTAAACTTATACAAAATAAGACAATCTGTAGAATCTTCTGTATTGTACCTGAAATTCTTACAGTTAGAGCAATCAAGCCAGCTTTTTTAATATTGTTATGCATAGGTAGATGCAAAAACGACGTCTCTCTGCAGTAGTTTCCCCATCAGTGTTCTGGCTGCAGTCTGTGACACATGATCTTGTACTACATGTGACTTTGATGGGTTGTGGGTGCAGCTGCTATTCACCACTGTCCTTGTACAGTGACAAGACATCAGTAAAGACAGAAAAATGTCAAGTGTCAGTCTGTCTTTCAAAAAGGTTGATTCAATCCAAAACAAGAACAGGGGGGTTGAGATCATATAAAAAAATGGAAAAGTCACACAAAACTTAATAATTCCAAAGGTGGAAAAGGAGATTGTGGAATATCTGTCCTCTGGCAATTTCACCATCAGAGTGGGCTAAGCCATGAACAACCTGAGCACTAATGTTACTCCTGCTAAGAGCAGGAAGCAGACCCAAATGACCACAGAAATTCTTTTTAATCTAAATTTGGTACAAAAATGGAGAACGATGATTTTAATGGGATTTTTAATAAGTTTAAATTTTTTCCTTTAAGCAAATTGTCTTAGTTTGAAGACAGGTGTGCCTGCTAGGAAAAGTAGGAGTCTCTCTTGCAATGGAGAATGCAAAATTCCTCTCTCC
>VYXF01001843.1:1337-28920 GCA_013397295.1 Polioptila caerulea | reverse complement strand
GCTGAGGAAGCAGTGGCGGTGTGCGCGACCCCTCGAGCCCCCACCCCAGAGCTGATTTCTTAATAAAGGCTATAAAAAGGAGCCTGGGCTCCTGGCCCTGATTATTTCACATAATGGAGGTTGGAACACTAATCTTCAAAGTATGAAAGAACTCACCATCTCCATGTCAGGGTCATCATATCACAAGCTTTCTCTCTCTCCTGATTTTGGCTGGGGTAGAGTTAATTTTCTTTGCAGTGGCTGGTGTGGGGGTGTGTTTTGGATTTGTGTTGAACACAGAGTTCATAATATAGAGATATTTTTGTTATTGCTGAGCAGAGCTTGCACAGAGCCAAGGACTTTGCTGCTTTTTGTACTGCCATGCTGTACAGATGGTAGTGCCTGGGAGGCTGGGAGGAGACACAGCCAGGACAGGTGACCCCAGCTGACCAAAGGGATATTCCAGACCATGTGACATCATCATGCTTAGTATATAAAATGGGGGAAGAAGGAAGAAGGGGGCGGAACATTTGGACAGATGGAGTTTATCTTCCTAAGAAGTAGTGAATTCATTCCTTAATTCACTTTGCTTTTTTTTTGTAGGGCTTTTACTTTCCACATTAGACTGTTTGTATCTCAACCCATGAGTTTTTTACCCTTCTAATTCTCTTCCTGATCCTGCTGGCGGGACAGCGAGTGTGAGCAGCGGCCTGGAGCTTGGTTGATGGCTTGGTTAAACCACAGCACTCTTCTGTGCAGAGACACATTGTTTCAGACTCAGTGGATACTCAATGTCCTCTCCACTCTTTGCAGATCCATTGCCTAAAATTGGAAGAAAAGCTTTCCAAACAATATTAAAATTGATAACATAAAGAGCAGTCTTCTAATGAAAGCTTTCAGGTGCACTTGCTGTACCTATGTGCACGCCCAGCATCAAAACTGCTCAATTTTTGGAAGTTTAAATAATCAGTATACCTAGCAAGAACATTCAATAGGAGAACTGTTGTCCTGGTAACCCACCCTTGGATCTGCCCCATTGGAGTGTCTCCAAGGGTTCTTAGCCCTATATCTTGTTATGTCTATGTAGGATCTTATTATTTCTGCCCTGATGCTGGTGGAAAACAGGATGCACTTGTTAGAAATTATTTTCCTTTAAAATAAGATCAAACAGAATTTTAAGAAAATAGCATAATATGTGAGAAAGGTTAACTACTGTTCTAAAGTGCGAGAAGGTGCTAGAAACTATACAGCTATATGTATTAAAAATCTAAAAAGCTACAAACATACAAAAAAGCTAAAAATCTTTAGGCATCAGACCAATGATGACACTTCCTTCCTGTCTTCGTAATACTTGAATAATGTGACTGAATAGCTGTTGTGGGTAACACAAAATGTGTTCCAACTGATCCGTGTCCCAAAATTGTTACTGCCTCTTTGGAACTGGAATTGTGGGGCAGACAGGAGGTGCCAGTACCCTTAAAATGTTGGGGCACCCAAGCCCCTTCCTCTTTTGCCTGGCAGCACTTGCTGAATGCTCTGTTTTGGGAGGGTTTCTGGGCCTGCAACTGTAGCAACTCAGAAAAACTACATTTCACTATTAATCAGAGACTCTTTTCCAGGTAAATTCGGGAACTCTATTGGCGGGGAAGGTTGAGCCAGTCGCTGGGCTCATGTCACCCCGCGCTGGTGCCCACAGCCCAGTTATCCTCGCCCCGATATCAGCACTGGCTCTGGCTCCGGCTCCGGCTCCGGCTCCATCGGAGGCCCGAGGGTGGCCCGAGGGAGGCCCGCGGGTGGTGGCAGGAAGGATCAAGTGGCGGCGCTTGCTGTGCTGGCAAGTCTTTGTCTGCCCCCAGGACTGCTCCGTAATCTCCTGCTTTCCCGGGAAGGTTCTTTCTTTCTGCCATCTCTCTTTTCACCCCCTTCTTCTCCCAGACTGCATGGTCAACTAGGGAGTGCCATGGTGGGGTGGAGAGCTGACTCATTTTCCCATTGTCTTTCAAGGCACGCAGTCGCCTGTGGTGGGCTCCATCTGGGAAAGTGTCTGGTGCCATTTTCCCTTTCCATACACATGGTCAGGGGGACCATCTCGGAAGGGGGCAGTACCTTGCAATTTTTTGTATGTCTTTGTTCCCCGACATTAGTGAGATTTTGCAGTGGTGTATCTAGGGCTTATTTACTGGTTTGTTTTTTTTCCTGTTGCTGCTTCTCTTGTTAGTAAACTCCTAATTTTTCACTTACATCTACTCAAATTTGTCCCTTATCGGTGAAAAATGATTGATTGAAGCTAAGGGGAGGTTGCTCATTTTAGAGAGTTTACCTTTGTAAATTGTCTCAAAACAAGACAGTCCATGGGATGTGCCCTGTCTTATGACAGGATGTCACACTACCTCAAAAACAATAGCTTTGCCATAGACCAAAATTACAAAGAAAGACTTAAAAATAATTATTTTTTTGAGTATATTTCTCATAAGTGGCAATCTTGGGAAGAAACACAAAGCTGAAAATATTTGAAAGGACAAATTGTGCTGGGGCAGAGTTGGGGGAGACATGTTTTCCTGCATAATAAGCAAAAAGTAAATTGTTCTTCCAATCTAGAAAGCTAGGAGAAAAATGACATCTGTATCCTTTGGGGTTTCTGAGTACTTACATTATTACATTCTCATTTTTTTGGAGCCAGGAAGTAATAAAATTTGAACGTGCCACATCAGGAAAAATAACATGGCAGAATTTCAGAATAATAAGAATGTGTTTGCTTCAAATTGTTCAGGATTTCAGAAAATCATTTTTAATGAAAGGAAAGTCATGGCAGGTCTTGGTGATTTGATTTCAGATAATTATGTTTGCAGTTTCTGTGTCTCCTAGGGGTTCTGCCGTGGTGCTTCCCTGAAGGAGTAAAAAATAAAACAGTGCCTCCTCTTCTCTGTAGGTCTTCTAGTTTCCTGGATGCTAGTATATTAATAATTAACTAACTAGCAATTATTAGAAATTAATTAATAAAAAAAATCTGGTGAATGACTGTTAAACTGTTTAAAATCAAGCCCTGTGTAATGGCATAGAATCATAGGATCACAGACACATGGAATCATAGAATGGTTTGGTTTGGAAGAGACCTTAATGACTATTTGGTTCAAACTTCCCTGCTCTGGACAGGGACACCTTTAACTAGTCCAGGTTTCTCAAAGCCCTTTCCAGCCTGGCCTTGAACACTACCAGGAACAGAGCATCCTCAGCTTCCCTGAGCAACATATTGCAGTGCCTCACCACTCTCATAGTAAGGAATTTTTTCCTAATGTCTGGTCTAAACCTACTCTCTGTTTCCTTCCTATATTAATGCAAAAAGTTTGTCTATTCTTTCAAAGTGAAGGAAACTTTCGGACGCTGCATGGATCAGTAGCTCTCTGTAACATAGCTCTCTGTAAAGGCAGAGATCTGATGGAATACTAAAAATACAAAAACTGGGACAAGAAAACCGTTTATCTTTTGAAGCAGCTCCTTTCAGAGCACATTGTGTATTTCTGACATACATTTAGGTAAATAAGCAAGGAAAAGGAGAAAGTATAAAATCTTGACCACGTCTTGTTCTGAAGTTATTAACATTTAAAATCTGATTTACTTTGTCTTTTTGCATCTCTTTTCTGTCTTTTTGCAGCACTGTATTATTGCCACCAAGCAGCTTGTCTTTATTGCAGCACCTCACTTCTTAACCACAGCTTTTAGAACAGACTAAGAGTCTGCAATTCTGCAGAGCGATTAATTTGTCCATTTAGGCAGCAGGATGGTGTCACTATGATCTTCAGGTTTCCTTATACTAGTTTCTGTCTGGTTTGAAACTATTGGTTTGAACCCCAGTTTCTCAGTCTTGTATGAACCTGCTTCATTCCATGTTGGATTTTAAAACATTTTATCCCTTCTGTTTTGATTTTCTCCTTTGATTCTGAATTTTTACATGTTAATGATTCTTGCATAATTTTACCTATTCAGATATTTACACAATAAACTAATTCACGTGCTTCAGTCCTGTCTGGCTTCTCCAAACACCTTCTGTGTCTGAGACAACCGATCCAGCAAGAGGGACAAGAAAAAGTCAGTTCTCAGTTCCTGGGTCAGCTGGTACCTGAGATAGCCTCAGGAATAATTTGGAACAGATCAAAATCAAAACAATATAAAACGAGAATCATGTGAGCACATAAATCAGTGCTCTACTGGGTCACTGAAGCCACAGCTTGATCACTGGCATGCAGCCTGTGTGTGTGAAATGAAATAGCTGCAGGAGGAGGTGAAATTTTCAAATTAGGAGCCCTAATGATGTGCAGATCTTGCTAATATTATAGTGCTTAAGCTCAGATATGCAGGAAACTAAGTTGTATACAACCAGTTCTTCAGAACTTGAAGTGTTTTAGGCTACCTGCATCTGCTATATTTCTGAGTAAAAAAAAGCATCTAAGCACATGCTTCTGTCCTGAGCAAATGAACAGGAAAGAGATGCACCTGTGTGCCAGAAGCTTAATCCTGTGAGTTTGTAAGTGTAACTTGAATAGCAGGTGTATGGATGTCTTCCTGAATTAAGATTCAAAACCTAGTAAGACCTTAATCTGGGTGCCACACAGCCTTCATATATCATCAATGCAAAAGAACAGTACTATTAGAAAAAGAACATGCTCCAATATGACTAATACTATATGCAGCTATAGCTAGTAAAGCAAAAAAGAAAAAAGAAAGAAAGAAAATCTGAGGCAGATAACTGCCTCAATTTGGAAAGAAACTTTTCTGAGAAGCAAAATATTGTATGACTATTTATATTTAATGTTCTACAACTTCTTCTAGTACATCTGGTGCTGTTTATAGCAAGAAGAGCTTATTGGAAAACTCTTATACATATTTCAATTTAACTTTTCTTGTTTTGTCAATGTTTGAACATGTGCCAGTGTCAATATCTGCTGCTTGAAATTAAACAGGTATGCAGAATATTGGCAATACCATCATGAAGAAGGTGGTTCAATTTGAAGCATTTTCAGATTAACATTGACTACATAGAAACTTTGGCTGAGAATACTTATGACTGAGAACTTTTCAGACAGAGACAAGCAACAGGCACCAAAGAAAAAGTGCTTCTAGAGACCTAGTGAAGAAATTACATTCCACAATTTTCATTTCAGGAAGAGAAATTAACTTTACTGATAACCAGGATATCAGCGTGATTGTAGTTAATTTAAGTTTTTACATTAACATCAAATCGCTTATCGACAGGAAATCTGAAAATGTGTGCAAACAGAGAGTAAAATAAGCATGAAAAATACACAGTGAAGGACCGATACCATTACGTATCTTTCTGTGGGCCTATATACACACAGATATTTTTGTGTTTGTGTATACACAAACAACCGATGCTAAGCACAGTGTGACAAATGCCTGTATTGAATGACATTTTGCTAACAAAAGCAAACCAAAGTCATGCCAGGACTAGTAATGCATTACTTATGCAATCTCTGGTCCTCCCCTGAAGAAGCCTGGGTCCCTCACCCTGCCCAAGGTGCCCGGGTGCAGCTGCTGGCAGAGGCTGTGTGCCTGGGGAGGGCTCAGCCCAGGGCCTTGGGCCAGGGCCTGCCGTGGCTGTGTGGGTGAGGAGCACAGAGAGATCCTCCTGGAGCGCTGCCCACCATGTAGGGAACCACTGACACACTGCCTGAGTGGGGACAAATTCCCTTGCATGCTTTGATGCCATTTCTGTGGCTATGGGATTCCTGTTTTGAGAATGGCTGCTTGTTTTTCAGGCAAAGTCTCCATGCATAAGCTCTCAGACTACATTTCATTTGAGCAGCTGTTCCAAGATTCTGTCTATCTGCCGTCCAATTTGTAGCTGTGAAACTAAAATCACTTTTTTTTCCAGCTTATACCAGGAGAAAAAACCCACATAAGAAGAAAATACAGAGGGATATGTGGATTTTCCTCTTCTACAGTTAACTGTTTCTTTGTCTTTGAGAATCCCTTCTTCTATTCCAAGTCTCTCCAGCTAGCTAGGATCTACAGCGGCTGTTGGAGTCTTTCAAGTTTTCTTATCTTTAAGAAATAACTGACAAAGGTGCTTCTGTAACAAAAAGAAAAAAAAAACCAAACAAACATAAGAACAAAATACCTTATTCATGACTCTACAGAGATGAAGCTACTTCTCTCTACAATGTTTTATATCACATTTCAGTTAAATTGAAAGGACATAACCATACTACAACTTCATTTAATATGTTATGTTTTTGTTTACTTGTCAAAACTGAAGTTTGAAGAGAGGCATTTTTCAAAGAGACATAAAAGCAAAGCATGAAAAAGCAGACTTATGGGCATGGAAATAGTTACACATGCAGCATGGATAACATGAGCCAGATCTGTTTTCTTTTGTAGCACAAGTCTGCCCTTGAAATCAGTTGGAAGCTCAATGACTGTATGAGCATTACTTTAATCCCAAATTAATTTACTCTGCCTCTCACAGTTGTTATTAGCTTGCATGCTGTGTAAGTTCTCATGATGCATGGCCACAGTGTTTCTGATGAAACCGCAGTAAGCATTCTTGTTCACACAATACCTTTTACTCATCTACAGATGGTCCCTGAATGAGTACAGGTATGTGGTTTGCTCGTTAAGCTCCAGAGATTAAGTAGTGCCTCATTCTGTGCCTTGCTCTGGGGAACAGCCCACAGTCCACTTGTACTGGATTTCTTCTCTCTATTTAATCAATATTTGGAATCAGTTCAGCAAAGCAAAAATTTTAAGCTTTCTGACCCTGTTTTCTTCTTCATAGTTTTTCCCTCATACATTCCATAGTTAGGAGCAGCATCATCCTTCAATAGTTGCTCTAAAGTTTCTCAAAAACCAAAATGGCCAAAATCTTTCTTAGACCACATGACAGTGTCCTCATTTTCCTATTACAGTACAAAACCATATAATTCCATATTAGGCCTGGAAGCAGTCCTAATAAGCCCCCCACAGCTGCAGAATTTAAAGTGAACTTTGACACACCAGGACCCCTTTATTAACTCAGATTGTTATCCAACAGCATTGCTTTGAATTTTCCAGTGATGGACAGCAACATCAGCCAATTAAAATAGATTAGGATAGCTAAAAAGACCAAAATGGGTAGATATTTGTGATTATAATCCCACTGGTATGTCTGTCAGACATGGACAGTATTTGCATGTCCTTCCAGTGGATTTGCCAGACTGAGGCTGAACCCAACATCCTCAGCACATTGAGAGGTGATGTAAAGTATGGGATATACCAGTGTGTACACAGGATGTTTCATTGTGGGTCCCAAGGGCAAAATCAGAAAGTAGAAAGACTGGAAAGCTGCTGATGTTGGCAGTTGTTCCCTCAGGATGCTGCTAGCTCTGCAACAGGCAGAGTAACTGTTCCTCCTGATGGGATGAGGGCAGCCAAGGACTCTTCCACAGGAAAGGAATAAACTGTACTAATGGTATGACAGAAGTCACTTTTCCCATCAAATTAAATGAGTATATTTTCAGGTTATGTCAATTTTTTATCCTTCATTTTCAGTGTTTTGCCAAATCATCAATGGCAGCTTATGGCAGGAGAAATAAGACAGTGAACTCCCTAAATGTCATCTGCTAACTAAGCAGTGATGTGATACCAGTTTTAGATAAAAATGTAGGTTTTGAACTTGCTGCATGACAACAGAAGTTGTTAAATATATATAGTCCTGGTGGATGGTGGATGACTTCATACTAAACTAGTCTCTAATTTTTGAGTGCAGAGTCTGCAAAACTAACTCAAATCAAAGTGCTGCTGCAATTTTTTTATTACAACTTCACGCTAGTTAACTTAAAACATGTCTAGAATCTTTAGATCTTTCAAATAAATTTGTTTTGAAGTTAATTTAAAGCAACATGTGGTTTTGCACAAGAACGCTAGGTAAGTGGTGATGCAAGCATAGTTTTGAACCAGTTCCAGTCAGATCACACTGTCTCCAGATCATACTGGGTTTACTCTCAAGCTGTTAGTTATGCTTCCTTGCTTGTCCCTGCTGCATGAAGTTATGCAGCCATGCAGTTATTCTGACAATTGGCAAAGGTTTCCTTTGAAGGAAACTTGCCAGAGCATGCTAGCCAGCACTAAGCCACTTCTACTTACCTCTGCATCAAAGAGGAAGCAGATTAAGCTGGAAGGGGGAAAATGTAGGAGAGAAGAGTGCTATAAATTAATATACATTTTAAAATTGCAATGAGTGAGTTGGCATTAACTGCTGCAAAGTTAAAAATCTGCTTATTTTTATATGGCTAATCTAATTAGTTACCCCATGACATGTTCATGATTCATGTTTGTTAAGCATAGTTCTCAACTTTCTTTGGTGCAGTGTATCATTCCACCTATGCTGTCTCTGGTTTTGCTGTCCTGGGGCAACCCACAGCTCTGGTGCACCCCCTACTCAGAGTTGGATTTTTCTTAGAATCACAGAATTGTAGAATCATGGAGTCATAGATTGTTACGGAGTTGGAATGGGTCTTAAAGATCATCTAATCCCACCTGCCCCTACCAGGGGCGGGAACATCTCCCACTATACCAGGTTGCTCAAGGCCCCATCCAACCTGGCTGTGAGCACTGTGAGGGTTGAGGCATTCACAGCCTCTTTGGGCAACCTGTTCCAGTGTCTCACCAACATCACAGTAATGAATTTTTTCCTAATACCTAGCCTAACTTTCCACTCCTCTAGTTTATCATCATTAATCCTTGTTCTAGCTCTGCATTTTCTGGTGTACAATCCCTCTTGGGCTTTTCTGCAGGCCTTTTCAGATACTGGAATTTTGCTATGAGGTAACCATAAAACCTTTTTTTCTCCAAGTTCAACTANGTAATGAATTTTTTCCTAATACCTAGCCTAACTTTCCACTCCTCTAGTTTATCATCATTAATCCTTGTTCTAGCTCTGCATTTTCTGGTGTACAATGCCTCTTGGGCTTTTCTGCAGGCCTTTTCAGATACTGGAATTTTGCTATGAGGTAACCATAAAACCTTTTTTTCTCCAAGTTCAACTACAACTTTCTCAGCCTGACTTCACAGAGAAGGTGTGTCAGTCCTCTTATCAGCTTCATGGCCTCCTCTGGACTTGCTTCAGCAGTTTCTTGTCCTTATTTTGGAGGCACCAGAGCTGGACACAGCATTCCAGCTGGGGTCCCATCAGAGCAGAGGGATAGAATCCCCTCCCTTGCTGGCCACACTGCTTTTGATGTAGCTCTGGATTTCCTTGGCTTTCTGGGCTGATCAATGTTGACTTTGTAATCTACCATCACCCCAAAGCCTTTCCCTGCAGGGCTGCTCTCAGTCACTTCTCTGCCCAAGCTCTTGGTGTGTCTGGGATTGACCCAGCTGTCGGACCTTGCACTTCCCTTTGCTGGCCCCATGAGGTTTGCACTGGCCCAGCTCCCAGGCCTGTCCAGGTCCCTCTGGATGCCATCCCTTCCCTCCAGTGTGTCGAGTGCCCCACCCAGCCTGGTGCTGTCAGTGAACTTGCTGAGGCTGCCTTTGATCCCCCTGTGCATGTCACCAACAGAGATCTTTAACATTTCCTTTGAAAATGTTGTGGCTTTCTCTAGGCTTACATAACCACATTTCTTTCCCATTTGAACCAGGGCAGAGAGGAACAGCAGATATACATTTATTATATCCAGAGCTGGGGTGTAGCCAGGGTAAGCAGAAGTCCAGGGTGGATTTTCAGGTGACCCTGCAAAAACACAGTCCTGTGTCATTGGACTCATCAGCCCACTACTGAGCTTTAACAGTTTAGGTGTCCTGCCTGTACACAGCCCCCCAGGGCTCTTCTTCCTATTTATATCCTAGCAGTATTTCCACCGTTATGGCCTTGTCCAGAAACTGAACGGCTTGCATTCAGCTGGTCCCCTGCCACTCTTCAGGTCTTATCTTGACCTCTTCAGCTATCTTAAAGATTGTGTTTTACTTTGACAGCTTGGATAATCTCCCTACTGATTTGAAAACCTCTGTAGCCTGCATCACTATAGCAACAGAAGGACCGACAGTACCTGATCCTTGCAGTTTCAGAGTTGTGGATGAAGAAAAGTCATCCATTTGCATGAATATATCAATTATTTACTGAACACTAACAACATGGTTAGGGAACACGAAACCCAAATCTTCAACTACATTGAAACTTTTGCCCACTAGCACCATACTCTGCTCCACAGATCAAATGGCATGAAAAAAGTTCCTTGTTGTTTTTAAGTCTTGCAGGATAGGTTCTACATTTGGGGGTGGGGGTGGTCTTTGGAAACTGCTTCCCAAAGAAGCCAGAGGCTAAGAGATGGGCTGGCCCTCAACCTCTTTGGCCCTTCCTTCATTTTAGTGATGGGCAGATAGTCTCAGCTGAGAGCACCAGGAGTCTCCAAATAAGACATTAAAGAAATCCTCATGATTTTGAAACCTTTGGAAGCACCATTTCTTGACTTCATCTGATTTTTTTCTCCATTGTTTTCTTCTAATACCAAAATTTATTCTGTGGTATCTTTATATATTATTATAGGGCTTGGTTTCCAGCATTGATAAAAGTCTCTTTCTTGCAAATAATCATTCCAGGAATCTATAGCGTAATTCAGGAGAGATACAATATCTGTTGCAATTTCATACACTGTTCAACCCAGTTTATAGCCTGTTCCCATTGTGAGTATTGTGATTTTGACGCAGCTCATCTCACAGAAGAGAAAATATTTAGAAACATTAAGAGATTTCCTGCCATACAGTAAGGTTTTTTGATACATACCTCTTACAAAATATCTTGTTTTGAGCCTAAAAAAAAGCATTTGGACCAAATATCTGATAAAGTCAAGCTACTAAAGGACATTTGTCCATGTCCCCATTTTTTATACAATATTTTGGGACATTCACAATATCTCTACTATTTCCAGCTTCTGCCGCTAGATACACATCTGATATTTCCTTTATTCACACTTAAACAGAAAAATAATAACTGTCCATACACTTTAAGTCAGTGTATGTGTTTTTTTGGTACGTGTTTTTTCAGCAGAGTGTTATATCAGGAAATTATCAAGTACATGCTCACTTTCAACATTTCATTCCTGGTGTGACAACAAGGCTTTAAAACATAGCTCACTAAACCCAAACGAATCTCTTTAAATCTGTTTTCTCAGTTATTATGAAAACAGGTTTTTTGTTTGCCCTTTAGTTGTTTTTGTGCCTATTGCATTCTCTCTCACATTGCTTCAAGCCTCCACACACCACAGGTTGTCAGAGGCAACTCCAGGGCTGAAGGCAAGATGCAGGCTCTGAGCAGGCTCTGCAGGAGAGCCAGGGAAGAGTGCTAAGGAATCATGGGTTACCTGAGAGGCTGCAGGGGCTCAGAGGAGTCTGGGAAAAACCAGAGTGGGGATCAGGACTGGCCAGAGAAGGATTAGCAATTCTTCCCTGTGTCTGATCCTCTCTATTCCCCAGAAATGTTGAACTTACTTTTGCTGCGCCTCCACAAGAGAACAGCATCCTCTCTGCCCAGCTTCTTTATTTTGATGCCTCTCCACTGGGCTGCAGGAGTGAGGGCAAGGGCTGGCGAGAGCCAGGTTTTCCAACCTACTATTCTCCTCCTGCTTCTCTCTCCTTGTCTAATATTTAGCAGGGGTTTTTGCTTGCAAATAGCAAGACTGGATAAGAAAGGAGAAGCCAGGAAGTTTGACTCCCTGATTCTCTGGAGTATTGCTGTAGCTGGTGGAAGGAAATGGGGAGATGAAGTCTGCATTTAAACTGAGCTGAGACCGCCGAAGAGGATGAGCATACTGGCTGCAGAACAGCTTTTCTGTCTGCTGATTTTAATTTATTGTTTGTTAAAGGCACTAACCCATGCTTACGTAAACCCCATGGGCCATCTTACAACGCACAGATGTGGTGGGGTCCTGCTGGCTCTCCTGCTTCCACTGTACTTTAAGGTATTTATACGGTGGCTGAGTGAGGTGAGTGCAGTTGCTCTGCTGAGTGTATTCCCACAGCCTGATTGCTTTTAGTATTTTTGTGACATTGTGTCTGTTATTTACAATTCTTACTCATCTGGGATGGATTAGAGTGATATGATATATCCATTCTCAGAAGTAATGAAACCAGCACAAATACAGCATAAACAGCAAAGATAGAATAAAAGCTATGGAATATCTAACCATATAACAGGTCAGGAAGCTATTGAACCTGCCTTTATCTGTTCTTAGCAGATCTGTGAGTATAGTATGTTTTCTTCTTTTTCCATTTGCATTTCCATTTTTTTTTTCATCTGGTTGATGAACATGTAATCAATGTCACTTAAGCACATTAAGAAGAACATTCCTTAAAAGAGGGAGGTTAAAAGATTGTACTGAAGCATCATCTTAATATAGGTTCTGCATAATAGAAGACCAAAGTGCTATGGTAAAAGGGGTGCCCTACATGCCAGTTATAGTTGCAGGTCAACTTGATTGACAGCAGTTCATTTCCATGACAAAGTTAATCTTTACTAATGCAGTTGTCTCAATTGATTTTAAATTCTAATGCATCTCTTGATGTCATGTTTTTAGTTAACTGATTAACATTTCACTTACAAGCCTTCATATCTTTGTTATAAACACTGAGAGAAGATTCCAGGGCCTCCCTGTAAAGCAAATTTATGTTCCCTCTCATTTTTGGTACCTAGAGGCTTCCCATTAAATATCACTGAGGGCTTATTAATTTAAGGATTGAATTATTCCTTTAATGTAAATTTCACCATTAGAAACACCCAAAGCCTTTCACTCACTTTGAACTTACAATGTAGCTCAGGGTTTTAATTACACTGGAATATCAGCAGCATTGCAACTGGTCAAGCCTAATAAGGAAATAAAACATCACACTGATGCTGTCATGGATGTCTCATGTGGACTTTGTAGCTGACCTTGAGGACAATAAAATTCAATAAAAATTGAATTCTCCTCCCATTAATATAATCATCAGTTGATGATGAAATACTGCGAAGGCGTTCCTGTGCAAACCAATCGTATTGTCAAATTAGCCAAGATTGAAAGATTTTGATAATAGATAGTAGCTGTAAACACATTATCACACAAGGCAATAAAGAACAACATTTGTCCATGGTCTATCTAATCCTCAACTACTTAAAATGGCGATTTAGGACAGCTAATAAAATGAACTTGTTAAATCCATGCTCATAGATATGTTAAATTTCATGAATGGACTGTGCAAAGGGTTATCAGATATGAAGGTTATTGTTTAGACCTTACTAAAATTTTATGCACTACCATATTTTGAGTATATTCTTTTAATTTTAAAAATATTTTTATTTTTGTTTTAAAAAAATAATATTCTATTTTTAAATGATAATTTATATGTATTCATGAGACAGACTTTTGTGCCTTTGATGTTGGAATGCTTATTGAAAACTATACAAGAATCACATGTAATTTATTTTCAATACTTTTATAATAAATATTCAGGGTTCCTTCAATCACTTTTTCCCTAAGCAAATCAGATACACAATTTACACATAACTCATTTGATGTTACAGAAACATTTAGTCCTTTCAAGTTTCTTGGTGCATGTGATAGCATATTTGAATGGAAGTAGTGCAAAAATATTGCTCTAGTGTTTACAAATCAAAGTGAAGTTTAAGATGAGAGGTATTTTGCAAAATTGTCTCATTGGATTTTATCCAAATATATTTCCAACAACCCCCACTATACTAATAAGCTTCAGACTTTTTCCCATTTTTCCAAAACTTTTGTTCCAACTGGCAACACCCTCCAAAATGTTTTCCAGTTAAAAAATCATTTTCATTTTGTGGAAGAAAATGAAATTAGATGTGGCAAAAACTATGACAAGAATTGCTTCATTATACTATACCCTTCTGAGAAAGGAATAAGCTGAAGACATTCAGACATTTAAATAGTTATGGATAGAAAACAGAAGAATAGGAGACACTGTCAGAACTGGTCTGCCAAGAGGATAAGCAGAGTCCCCAACTAAATCCTCCCACTGCCCCTCCACCTTGCCTCGTGTGAAATCTGATATTTTTCTTCTAGCTGGGCCCTGTCCTTGGGCTGGTTCAGCCGTCTGCAGTGCTGACCTTGGGTGACTGCATCTGGCCTGACCAGATTCCACTTCTGTACGAGATCCCATCAAGATCTGTGAACATAGGAATGGATAGAGGCATCAGGAGGGGGTCTTTAGAGCCTTTAGAGCCTTTAGCATTAGAGCCACTAGAAAGGTGACTACACACAGGTCTGTGCACAGCCTGTCATACCATAAACTTATTATTTTCATCCATGCATGAACTTTCCTCCTAATCCTCTGTCTCCTAGAAGATTACCTTCTCCAGATTTTGTTGATTTTATCTTCCTTATTTGACTTTCCTCCATTGCCACAGGGTGATTAACCCACCAGCTGGCACAGAAATTCTCAGTATTAAGGTTGAAGAAAGTGTTAGTTTGAGGAGTTGCTGAGAGCTGGGGAGTGGGATAACTAAAACCATCAACTTCAGTCATGGCAGATCTGTTAAAAGAAACCAGGACTGGTCTTACCAGCCACCCTCATAGCAACAATATGAGCCTCATTGCCAAGTTGAGGCTGTTATAATACATTGAAGTAAAACTGGTTGCAGGCATTTAATATTGTCCTCCACGATTCCTCATCCATTTAAAGGAAAACTGTTGCAAAAACAATGTCAAAATCAAATTTGCAATATCTGGTATTTTCAGCAGTGTTTTCCTAGTCTCTTTTGGCTTTCAGAAAATTCTTATACATTTATAGCAAGATAAGTTACAAATCTATTGTTGTAGTTGCTGCTGCCATCCTCAAATAGCGAATACTTTGGCATTGTCACCCAAATACCTCAGAGATGGCATATCTGGTCTCCAGAATTTCCAGCAGTGAGATCCTCTCATGAATCATGACCACAGAGTCACTTTCATGATTGTGCCTTCTGCAAGACGGGCTCTAACAGACTTCTTTCAACAAAGTGTTAACCAATAAATGCCTGTAAGGAGTCTTGGTCCATAATCCATGTCACTTTGGCACATACAGAATTAATAACAAGTTTGATTTCCCTCTTACATATACACATGCTAAAACAGATGCCCATATCCCATCCCTATCAAAGCCCTTAAATGCAGTTTATATTCATTAAATGTAAATTCTCTACTTGTTTTCCACAGAATTTTATGTTTCATAGCACTCTCCAAATGCCAGTAGCAATTCTCATACAGACTGTGTATCAGCAGTCATGACTTCTAAGGAAGCTTCCTTCATTAATGCTTCAGATTAGATTATTAGATCTACCAATCAGTGGTCTGGCAAATTCTGCAGCACCACATGTGTGAAAGATGTATAGAGAGCTATGAAAAGGTATTTTTGATAATGTTAAATAAGACATGGAAATAAGCAGGCCTCCTGTGCACAGTTGCTAACACAGCACTTCATTAACAGTGGATCATAGTCTCTGAAGCTGCTGAGCACTGTGTAGGATTCAGTCCCTTGCCTAACTTGATGGTAATGTCAATGAACTTCAGAGCAGCTCCTTGATAAATACTAGACAAATACAATGAGATTGATGCAAGTTGCTTATGTTTAGTGCCTGTCAAAACATGACCCAAAGAAAATAAAATGAGACAGAAAACAAGAGATGAGTGAATGAAAGAAAGATATGAAGTGGCACAATCTATGGCTGAAAGACAAATATGTGAAGCAATGAAAATTAAGAAAAATGTTTTCCTAACTTCTTCTGTTAAAACTGTTGCACTGAGTAAGGTGTTAGAAAGAGATTAGAAACTAATACTCCCTTTCATGATCCATCTGGCCTTGTATTTTTCTCTTGCATTGCCCCAGTTACCTTACATCTGGTTCCACATTTATTTACTTTTTGGTACTCACAAAATGAGCCTGTGATTCCTTTTGGTCTTCTTTCTGCTTATTTCAGAATTGATTTTCTGCCAACTTTACCCAGACTGCTCCTTGTGATTACCAGAAAGATCCTCCAAGATTATGCCTCTGAGGCCAAAGTGATCACATTAGAAGCTCTCTCTGAGTTTTACAAAATGTAAACTCTTCATTTCATTCTAACCTAATGCTGATCAACCTAACAACACAACAAAATAAAAGAGGAATAAGTGAGTGTGACAATTTCAGCATGTGAGGCACTTAGTTTCACCCATTCCAGGTCCACATTTTTTAAATTCATTACTTATCTGATCCACCAAGCAGTATGGGGTCACAGAAAGCAGAGAGGATGAGGGAGAAATGGTGAGACAAAGACCCAAGATGACAAGACCTTAGTCGGCTTCTTGAGAAAAGATCCTTGCAACTCTCACCACCAAATCCACTTTATTACCACTCCATCTGACACTGGATGAAAAAGATCTGTTCTTTTATTTTCTAGCACAATAGCAATAATGGACACTTAAAATTCCAAATAGGAGAGGGTGAAAAAAGAAAATGAGAAAAGTAGTGTAAGGTCTGTGCAGGCTATTGGCAGCTAAAACCTATGCTGGCAACTGGCCTTGAAGTCTTCTGCTCAGCATTGTTCATGTGAAATGAGGAGCTTCTGTCTGACTACAACTCATTTCAGTTCTGCAGGGAGTCAAATTACTCTAATCCTCAGTAGATGTCAAGGCATATCTCAGCATAAAAAGCAAAATTTACACCAGTGTCGCCCTGATTTTTCAAGCTTTTCTGATGCACTTTACAATTTGCTGTTTTCATAGTTCATAGTTCTTTCTCTGCATGGGTGTTATAATTAGAAACATGTTTATGTTAAGATGAAGTTGTTTACATACTTTCTCTTGAAGTAAAAAAAAAATTGATGGGCAGTTGTCTTGACCAATGGGATGGGAGAGGTGTCCACCTTCTCCTCCAATCCCTAGTCTGTGTGGAAATGCTATAAATATAGCCTCAAATGTTTTAATAAATAGTTTTATGCTGTTTCATCAAAAAGTGTCTGTGTGTGTCCTGGCGTGTCCAACAGCAACACACCAGCTGACAGTCGACCATCATGGAGGTTTAAGAACAGTGTTGAGGCTGAAAATAGACATTGAAACCACTTCTCAGCTACCAGTCAGTTTATCCTTTTAGACAGAACTCTCACTTTTCTTACATGCACAATTTTGTCCCGTATCACAAACTGCCTGCAGATTACTGTGAGGCTGTGTTAATTAGTCCTCACTAACTAAGTGAAATACATCTTCCACCATTTCCACAGGCTTAATAACATTCTATGCAACATCTCCTTTGATTTGTTTTATCTCACAGTGTGTGGAAAAATCGATCCTGCCTTATTGTATTTTCACAGTACTACAGGTTAAATCTGAAAAACAGATTTTATGCCGAATATTCGATAATTGGGTAAGTATAGCAAAGATTACAGAAGGAATTCATGGTTGTATTAAAAATTTGGCACACATGGTAATAAGAATTAAGATCTTATAATTTTGTATATGCTCAGCTTATAGTCACAGCTGTTGATTTTGTGGATGCAAATTTCAGAAAGGACAGGTTATTATTTAGTCAGAGTTAATATTTGGTATCTACAAATGATGTAGTTTTCAATACAGTATTCCCACTGATTCTCTAAGAGAAGAGAATACCCATAACCTGTGCAGTGAATCCATCTATAATAGACATTATAAAGCAATTATCTGATTTTCTAGCAGAAAGTGGTGAATACATTTAAATATTAAAACAATAAATATAGTCAGATAATGTTCTAAAATTTAACCATGTAAAATACGTAAAATAAAATATGTAGGTTTTAGACCAGTATTAGTTCACTTTACTGATCCTCTTCTGTCGTAGTTGAAAAAGCAAGGAAAAAAAAAAAAAGAAAGAATAGATGCTGACTCTCCAGATTTTACTTGCTGTGTAAAACTTTAATTTAGTTTCTAATGGACTGGTTCAGTTGGAAAAGACCTACAACCATCATCTAGTCCAACTCTGTGGTCACTTCTGTATTTATTATGGAAATATGTGAAAGACGGAAACACCAGGTAACATCAGCAGAATGTTTTAAGCTGGAAAAAAGAAACCCAGAAANAGAATACCCATAACCTGTGCAGTGAATCCATCTATAATAGACATTATAAAGCAATTATCTGATTTTCTAGCAGAAAGTGGTGAATACATTTAAATATTAAAACAATAAATATAGTCAGATAATGTTCTAAAATTTAACCATGTAAAATACGTAAAATAAAATATGTAGGTTTTAGACCAGTATTAGTTCACTTTACTGATCCTCTTCTGTCGTAGTTGAAAAAGCAAGGAAAAAAAAAAAAAGTAAGAATAGATGCTGACTCTCCAGATTTTACTTGCTGTGTAAAACTTTAATTTAGTTTCTAATGGACTGGTTCAGTTGGAAAAGACCTACAACCATCATCTAGTCCAACTCTGTGGTCACTTCTGTATTTATTATGGAAATATGTGAAAGACGGAAACACCAGGTAACATCAGCAGAATGTTTTAAGCTGGAAAAAAGAAACCCAGAAAGACGGAAACACCAGGTAACATCAACAGAATGCTTTAACCTGGAAAAAAGAAACCCCTGCCACCCTGAATTTCATGGAAAGGAACACAGATTAGACTTCTTGGAAAATCATTTTTTCCTAAAAAGGAAAATTTTAGGATCATTTTCACCCTCTGAAATATCTTGCAGGCTACTACACACATTTGACATGTATCCTAGAAAGAAAATTCAAATGAAATTTTTAGTTGGTCACTGGGTACCAGCAGGCAGCTTAGTCCTACAGCCCATCCAGCTCAGACTATGGCTGGAAAAAGGGAACACTGTCACATCTTCAGCAGCCAGACAAGAAGCAATACCCAGCATCTAACTGACATTTGACTCCTTGGTTATTGATGGTATTGATTTATGTGATAGCAACATTTTGGGGGTTTTAATTAATTAATCTGTGAATAAAAAAAAAAGAAAAAAAGAAAGCTCAGTTCCACTGGCTGTTTGCCCCAGTTATGAGTCATAGCAAGGTATTAATTATTAAAGCAAAACTCTTTGCTGTTATTGCAAATATCTCTCAGATTTTTTTCCCACATCTTTGTTTTTGACAAATTAATAAAAATAGACTGCTGATTATTTAAAATATGAGCACGGAAGTGCTGCTGCTTTGGTGAGTCAGCTACCCATGAAGCTAATACCATTTTGGCTAGAAAATGAAGAGGTAAGATTAGAGACCAAAAATAGTATCTTTAATCTCATTTTTCACTGCAAGAGTATATGTGTTTGAAGTCTTAGATATGATCTTTTTCTTTAATTACACATTGCTCTAAAACACTTTAAAAGCTGAAAGGGGCATATGACTCTCATAAATATGCAAAATTAAAAGCAAATGAAAGTTTAAAATCTCCAAGATTTGAAAGCCTTTTTCACGGATTGGCAGAAAAATACAAAGGATAAGTATACTTTAAAAAAGTTAAAGATCACCTAGATTTGTCTTGCCTTTGAATGCCTGTCTTGGAAAAGGCGCAGCAATAATCTCTGATCTACAGATGTATTTCTGGAAGATGGGAACCAGCAGAAGCTTTTAGGGTTTAAAACAAAGCAGAGAAGAAGAAATGTTAACAAAATATGAACATGACAGTGAAAAATAAAACCAGTTAACAGTATTTTCTTTCCTAAAATACCCATGGATGATATTAAAATTTAAGTATCAAGTTTTATTTTTTCATATTAATATCTTTCCAAGCCTATAAATACAGTGAACTACATTTTTACATTTAAATTTTATTCCACTATAATCTATAAAGAAAACATAACGAAGTTACAAATGTTCAGATTCAAATCAGGTGATTTTTACTTTTTTTTTTACTAAAACTGCGCAATCAGCTTTAGAAAAAGTAGTCTGGATTCTGCATGACCCATCCAAAATGTTCTCCTTTTCCACTGCAAACCTCAATTCCCATTTGAGTCGGTAAACCTTCAGGACAAGACGTGAGGCAGATCAGTGGACTGCAAAGTAGGTACAGAGTAGCATACAAAGAGATACTTAGGTAATGATTTAATTTCCTAGGCCTGGTTTAGAGCACCTTAACTCTATCCCTTTGATTCGGAATCTTAACAGATTTCCAGCTTTATTTTCCCAGAGTCAAGCTTCTCAACTCAATATCCTGATATAAAAAACACATCTATAGCACTGTCTGAGCTGCAAATATAATCTAAGCATGAAAAATTGCATAACTGAATGGCATATAACTTGGTGTGGTGCAAACTGCCCCTAAAACTTTATTACTAGGGCAATTTAAAGAAAAATTACTGTTTGAATGTTTCAGGCTTTCATGACCATTCAAGATTTCTTTAATGACCTCTAATGTGCTTCAAAGTGAATGTCTTTAAACCCTGGCCTAGATCACTCTACATCAGCTGTGAGGAACATTTCCTGCAAAGGTGGTTTGTGAGTTTGGTGACTGTTAGTGCATCTTAGCACGAGCCAGCAGTAGTGTGAAAAAAATAATTAAGATTCACCATTAATACATGACCATGACAGAAAATTTTCAATGGCTATGCCAGACCAAAAATAGTGCTCCAAATTAATTTGAGTGAAAAAGTAAAGATTTTGATGAAGCCTGCTTTAGGCAATGGTTAACTGTATCTACACATTACAGGGCTATCACAGCTTTATACCACCTTCTTTTCCCCGATGCAGCTATTGAGCCAGTGCAACCATTTACATGACAGCAAAGGTGAATCTCAGAATCAGGAATTCTCTTTTTCTCCATGGTTCATGATGGCAGTGGATTATCTTCTACTGCAGCCCCAGCACCTGTGTATAAAGCCTAGATTCTGAGAACAGACCAAATACAGTTGTCCTCATTTTTTCTTAGCTCTCTATTCACTATATGCTCAACTGCAGTAGTTTAACAATGTAATTTCATACTGCAAGGACAACTGACAATTGACTTTTTAATAGGCTTTGTCTTCAAATAGCGATGTTTCTCAACATTAGGTACACCTCTGGTTGCAGTTCTTATACCTGGAGCATCAGCTTCTCACATTCGTACTGGATTTAAGGTGGATCTCAGTAAATTCTCCTAAGGGCAAGAAATCCAACACCATTAACATTATTCTTTCCAAATCTGGTGGCTGGCTCTGCTGATGCAAGGAGCCTCTGTCACATTAAAATGGTGCAGAAAGGATGTTAAAAGATGAGTTTATTTGTGTTCTCTTCCTTTAAATGGGAATAACACTGTTAATTTTCAAGGGTGATACAAGATTAAATTTATTTAGGTGGATGATCAGGAGAATTTAATTAGAAGTCACATTACAATAAAGCAAAACAATAGTTAGCTTGGACTGGAGTTATGATTGTAATTAATCTCCAAAGACTTTGCTCTCTAATAAGCACTGCATCCTACAGCTGCTCGAGACATAATACCTTTGAAATTGAAATGCATTTTTTAAAGGCACAAACTCCTGTAAGGGTAGTTCAAAACCTCATTTTGCATAACATTTTTACATATTTCTTAAGAAAAAAGTAAGCAAGTTTTGTGTTCTGCATGATTCTTAAAGACTTTGTTCTTGATGCAGTTAGTTCTAGGTCCAGTATGTAGATTAATAAAACTAGGCAAGATCAATTCTACTATTGAAGCTGGCACTGAACGTGGCAAAGGATGCAAAGTGTCACAGGAAGGACTTCTACAGGTATGCTGTTAATCATAAAAGGACGGGGAAAGAAGACATACCACCTGATAAAAAATGCTGTTAAAATGGTAGAAGTAGAAGAAGACTGAGGTGCTCAATTTATTTTGCCTCAGTCTTCAATGGCAGTCTCTCTTCCCATATCTCATGAATTAATGGAGGGGGACTGGAGGAGCAAAGACCCTCTTATTGTAAGTAAAGATCAGGTTCATGACTATCCGAGGAACTTGAGCATACATGAGTCTATGGAACCTGATGAAATATATCTGAGAGTCCTCAGGGAATTGGGTGATGTAGTTTCCAAGACACTCTCCATGGTATTAGAAAATTCATGGCAGTCAGAAGAACTCTCAGGTGACTGGATAAGGGGAAACATTGCATTCATCTTTAGAAAGGAAAGAGGATACTGTGAACTACCAACCTGTCAGCCTCACATCTCTGCCTGGGAAATTGATGGAACAGATCCTCCTAGAAGCTGTGCTAAGGCACATGGAGGACAGAGAGGTCACAGCCAGCACTGAGGACAAGTCTTTTCTGACGAAACCAGTGGCCTTCTGTGACTGGGGGACTCCATTAGTGGACAAGGGAAGGGTTACAGATGCTATCTATGTGACCCTGTAAAGCTTTTGAGAGTCCTCCACAACATCCTCTTCTCCAAACTGGAGAGAGATAGATTCAGTGAGTGGGCTGTTAGGTGAATAAGAAAGTGGTTAGATGGTAATATCCAGTGGGTAGTGGTCGTCAGGCTGGACATCACTGACAAATGGTTTCCTTCAGGTCTCTACTGGGACCGGAGTTATTTAATATCTTCATCAATGACATAGACAAAGGGATCAAATGCACCCTCAGCAGATTTGCAGATGACCCCAAGCTGAATGGTGCTGTTGACACACCTGAAGGATGGGATGCCATCCAGAGGGACCTGGACAAGCTGGAGAATTGGCTCATGGGAATCTCATGAGGCTTAACAAGCCCAAGTGCAAGGTGCTGCACCTGGGTCAGTGCAAACCCTGGGCTGGGGATGAACAGATCGAGAGTGGCCCCGAGAGAAACACTTGGGGGTGCTGGGGGCTGAGAGGCTGGACATGACCCAGCCATGGCACTCCCAGCCCAGAGAGCCAAACGTGTCCTGGGCTGCATCCAGAGCAGAGGGGGCAGCAGGGCCAGGGAGGGGATTCTGCCCCTCTGCTCTGCTCTGGTGAGACCCCACCTGCAGGGCTGCACCCACCAGCTCTGGGCTCCCAGCACAGGAAGGACATGGAGCTGCTGGAGTGAGCACAGAGGAGGGCCAGAATAATAATCAGAGGGATGGAACATATCTCCTATGAGGGAAGGCTGAAAGACTTGGTATTGTTCAGTCTGGAAAAGAGAAGTGATCTAATTTGGTGTGACCTAATTGACTTTCCAGAAACTGAAGGGAACCTACAATGAGGATAGAGNCTGCTGGAGTGAGCACAGAGGAGGGCCAGAATAATAATCAGAGGGATGGAACATATCTCCTATGAGGGAAGGCTGAAAGACTTGGTATTGTTCAGTCTGGAAAAGAGAAGTGATCTAATTTGGTGTGACCTAATTGACTTTCCAGAAACTGAAGGGAACCTACAATGAGGATAGAGAGAGAGACAATTTACAAGAGCATGTAGTGACAGAACAATAGGGAGTAAGTTTAAACTGAAAGGGAGGAGGTTTAGATTAGGTATTAGGAAAAAAATTACTGTGAGGGTCCTGAGGCACTGGAAAATGTTGGCCAGAGAAGATATGGATGTCCCGTCCCTGGAGGTGTTCAAGGCCAGGCTGGATGAGGCTCTGAGTAATCTGTTCTGGTGAAAGGTGTCCCTGCCAATGACAGGAGAGTTGGAAGGAGATGATCTTTAAGATGTTTTCCAACTCAAGCCATTCTTCGATTCTACATTTTTGTTTTCCTGGAGATAGCAGAAATCTCATATGAGTACTGAAAAACACTGTGTTGATTATATCTTCTGGTATGCCTTCCACAGATTGCCACACAAGCAGGAAATTTAGCTTTAGTTTACAAAGTGAGAGCAAAGAAATATTTCAGAATTGCAGCACTAGCTATAATCTGAAATTATCAGCTTTAAACAATATATAAAACAACAATTATATAGTGGCTTTAATCCGGTAATAATTACTGATATCACAAGAGGAAAATGTCAGCATTAAAAAGAAAAATGGTTTGACTTTACAAGACTTGCAATTTTAGCAAGATTACTTAAGATAGCAAACACTCCACAGGTTGACCCTTAGCAACAGAGATGTGCTTATGTTCTTGAAGAGATACAGATTTTCACTAAAAAAAAAAGAAGAATCTCATCAGACAATCCTCAGAAAAAGAAGTACACTGAACTGGGCACAAAATGAAAATCAACACTCTCCAATATTAAAATATCAATTAACAACTATCAAGACGTCAGTAAATCCATTTCTATGTTATGAATAGATGTAGTGAGATAGAGCTCGCTCAAACCTGTCCTTCCTGAGAGAGAGATGAGACTCTGGTAATTAGTTTTTAAATAAAGCTTTATTTTTATTCACTGCATGTCAATTAGAATTCAAGTTAAGCCTCACACAATTAAAGCAATATAACACTGCACAAGTTATTGAATTTGTGCAGGGATATTTAATAGACTGTATATTACTGTGTAGGAAGGATGTAATGTATGATATCATTTCAAAGTACCAGCAAATTTCAAAGAGCATTATTTCTGCAGACATAAAGTATAACTCTTTTTTTAACTATGGAAAGAAAAATAATTCTCTCTGTGTGTATACGTGTAATGAAGTGTATTTCTATGCACATATAACTGTAATATTTTTGTGCAAAATATCTCAGAAATTAGATCCAGACACAGAATTCTCTTCTAGGAAATCTCAGTGGATTCCTCTGAATAGTCCTGGTCTTCTCTGTACACATGAAATTCTGCAGTACACAAACCTTCCCTCCTGTATAAAAGAGTAGGATCAGAATCATATACCTCAGGTTTAAAGATAAGATTCACGAATATGATACTGAAGTTTATTCAGGGTGGAGATCAGTTAAAAAGAATTTATGAAACTAATTAATGTTCAGCTCCTCAGTTTAAATTGTATTGTGCTATGGAGTAACACAAAATTTCTGATTCATACTGAAATAAATTTTGTAGATTAGAAGAAATTACGAGGCTGCTGCTGTGATGCAGAATTTAAAAATAAAAATAATAACTCAAGAAACAGTATATAAACATTTGACTAGAAAGTAAAATTGTGGGCAATAAAGATGTAGGGGTAATAAACACTTTGCCTTATTTTCAGTCTGCTATTATCCACACAATGAAGAACAGTTCAAGAGCAAGTGCTGAAGGGCTACGGAGTACTGAGGTAGGAACAGTTAAGTATCACCCTGCAGTCACATCAGTCACAACAGAATTCCACAGACCAAGGAGAACTATTCAGAAGATGTGGTATATTTACTCTTCAAGCCTAAACTAACCCAGTCTCTTGAATTGTAAGTGAAAATTTTAAATAATAGATTTTTGAAGCGCTCAACTTGACCTGACAAGAACACACAGATGTAGAAAAGTTTTAGAGATGCGTTGTCAAGTCACTGGATGTGCTCAGGGTGTGATATCCTTTTGCACATGAGACAGTATACATGCTTATAGGGACCCCCTGCACTACCATTAATATCCTTCTGTCTCCTGGTACACAGGCTGGGGCCCTATCTTCACCTTGTGTTCCTCTCCCCTGAGACTCGAGGAAACAGCTTCTGCCTTCCTCACAGAAGGGAGAGTCAGAGAGCTGAGACTGTTTGATTGGTGGTCTGTCCCACAGAGCCTCCAGATCAAGCTGCAGGAACAACATTATGTTTCTGTTTAAACCTCTCAGTCATTTAAGGGCTTAATATTCCCTTAGGAATCTCAGTGTTGTGCCCACAACCCTCTCGGGTCCAGACTAAGGTGAAGTTTTTGTACAATGGCAGAGGTGGGCGCAGCACTGACCCACATGAGCCATAGGAAGGAGTAACATTTTCACAGGAATGGAGCCCACACTGATCAAGAAGTTCATACAGACAGAAACTGACTTTTGGTTGAAAGAGAGTAACTCTACACCCAGCTGGATGCGAGGCTCATGTGTTCTGCAATTTACACTTCCTATAGCTGTTGAGCAAGTATGAGAACTTCCCAGGCTTTTGCCTGGAAAGCTTTTGCCTTTGTCTGTATGCATAATGCTTAAAAACAAGTGTGTTTTTCCTGCAGCTCTTGCAGTTATTTTAAAAATTTAAAATGTGGGTATGTTACTTTGCTTGTTTTAGCTTATGAGAGAATGAGAATATAAAAAAGGTACTGTCTCATTTTACTTTTGATTGAAAATGTCTGCAATAAAAGAAGTCATCATTCAAAATGCATATCTAAAAAGAATGGTGACCACAAACAGTCAGTAATATGTGTCAATTAACTTTTTTTTTAAAATTTAATATGCCTACTAGTTTCATATGCTATGTTCATACCTATATCATATTTAAGATATTTTTCCTGAAGTTCTTGCAGTAATTTTAATTATTTTCTGTGCATTTAAGTGGATCTCCAACATAAACCCAAATGTAAGCAGTCAAATATTCATAAATAAATTAATANAATTTTGAAATATAAAAATGTTAATGAGTATTTGCTGAAGTAAATATACAATGATTCTGTATAACCTTATGCTTACCAAAAATTACTGCAGTCATTATAAAGTGTAAAATGATTCTGTATTAAATTATGCTTACCAGAAATTACTGTGGTTATTATAAAGGCAGTATTTAACTTCAAATCAATACATCTTTACAGCTATCAATCAAGTTTTGTAAGCAAACACTTAAATGACAAAATGCAAAACAAGATTGAAATTGATGTTGCTGATGTAAATCAGTCAAAGACTGACAAAATCCTTTTGGCAGCGCCACACAGCAATCACTTGTGTAACTCCCTCTGAGTCTTTTTGCAAGATGAAGCATTTGGTGCTGATTTTCAGTACTCAGTCATCTCTCTAGAAGGCACTTAGGAGCAGCAATTGGCTTTGCAGTTATTTCCATCACTGTCTTTCAAAGTGATCTTAATGGACCATGTGTTCTCAGTAAAGGGCTTATTTCTCTTCTGAATTCCTCTGCATACTGAGGAAGGATTATCCTGTCACATCAGCGGGAATTATAGCAGAATCTCATAAGCAATCGAAACCCAGGTGTCTCCAACATTTTCTTCCACACCCAAGAGACAAGGCCGTATCTGCCAGATTACACTACAGGGACTTGCAGTGGAGCAGCATTGCTCACGGAGTCCCTTAGTCCCTGGTACAGCACCAAGTCAGAGCTCTGCTCCCTGCCAAATGTCACCCTGAAGGATGTTCTCGGCCAGTTCAGTGTCAGCTGTCCCACTTGAATATGAGAAGTAGCACTTGCCTCAACAAAAACAAATTTATTTTTTCTTGGCACAAAATGTTTTGATTTTTCACATAGTTTTCTGCATCCTTTCTTGCTTGTCTTGACCTTAGATGCAGCTTGACATCTTCCCTCTTCAAAACTTCCCAACAAGGAACAAGAATCTACCCTAACCAAAACAAGCCCTGTAGGAATCCAGCTACAGAGATCATTTCTGCAAAGTGTCATATCATTTCTGGTGCTTGTACAACTTCTCAGTAAGAAACAGTGTAAGTGTGTAGAGGAAACCTTAATTACTCTCTTGTTTTCTAACAACTTCAGCTTATCAGCAACTTAACTCTTTTCTAGAGTTTAGAGAGCAAATGTATATATATAATCACCATTTATGTATATTCAGTTGATAATTTCCTGGTATATGATAATTTTGAATTTTGATTGTGTTAATGACAGCTGTAGCTTGCATAACATGCCTGAATTAAGAAACTCTGTTTATATATATATATATATACACATAT
>VYXF01001823.1:87460-100027 GCA_013397295.1 Polioptila caerulea | reverse complement strand
CCTTTCCTTTCCCCTTTCCTTTCCCCTTTCCTTTCCCCTTTCCTTTCCCCTTTCCTTTCCCCTTCTCCTCTCCTCGAATCTCCTCCCTTCCTTTTTTTCCCCCTTCCTTTCCTCTTTTTTTCCCCCCTCCTTTTCCCTTCCTGAGCCTTCAGCTCTGGCTCCTTCCTTCCCTTTCCCATCCTGGGAGCTGTCAGGGTTTCACCTGGGCTCTCAGATCATCCATCTCTCCTGTGAAAGTTTCATTTGCCCATGGGGTGGTACCAGACACTGCTGGAATATCCCATCAACAGGAACAGTTTCGATAATCCCTGAAGGGAAATCCCTTATGGAATTTGGGTAAAGCAGGTGAGTTTGGAGTGAATTTGGGCAGTCCATGCTGGCCACACTCATGGTCCAGCTCAGGAAGCTCACCAGAGGAGGTGCCTGAAGTTGTTGCCCTTTATTGGGGCACTAAACCACCCTCCTTCCCTCCTTTGTTCTAAACCCTTCCAGTGCAGCTTGAGAAACAAAACTTATGGAATTGGAGCTGAGAAAAAAAAATATATATTTCCTCCACACATAAAAATAAGAAATGCAGTCACTTGGAGTACAATTATTCACATGCTTAGCAAGCTTGAGTGTTTGGGGTTTTTTAAATCAGGTTCTCACCTTGTTTTGTCACAGCTGCCAGTGTCTTCCTGGATTGTGTATTTTTGTAAACTAACCTAGAAATATCAATGGAAGGAATGTGCTCCACTTTGTGTATCATGTAACCTCCTCATGTCAGCTTCCTTTCAGGGATTGTAAAAACAAAGTGGCTTTTTGTTCAGTTCTTAAATTTTTAATTCAGTTTAGCAGCTCACAAACACGTTACAAAATCTGTGCATTTCCTTCCTTCTACTACTGATTTCCCACATTTAAGGGACAGAAATATTTATCCTTTGTAGTATAAATTAATTTTAATTGCAGCAGTCATGAGCTGAGGTCCAGTTTGAGTGCTGCTAGTTCTTATTTTATTCTTTGGTAGCACACAGCTGGTTAATCTTCCTGTAAAATTTTTGTGATATTGAATCATATTTCAAAATATGTGCTGTCATCTGCCCCACGTATGTGAAAGGCTTTGCTGCCAACTATTTCCTGTAATAAGAAGTTGTGATAAATGATCCTTTGCTTTTTATCACCCCTTATCAGCAAGTTTGTCATTACTCCCCAGAAATGACCTCAGCTTTTCTCATTTATCCTTTTAAGTGCTGGGGAAGGAAGGAGAAAGGTGGAGGTGACTAATTTTCCCTGACAGCTTTTTAAAATGTACCTCGTGCTGCCAGCACTGTTAACAAGGTTTGATGTCAAATTGCAGCAGGAAGTTGTGCTCCTCTCTGCTCTCATGAAACACTCAAAGAGCTTTAAAAAAAAAAAAAAAAAAAATCCAAGCAGGAGAGGCTGGGGGAAGATATTTGAGTTGTTTGGATGTAGCAGGAAACTTCATCTGTGTTAAAATCAAAGTTAAAACCGAAGGGATCTCGTTTCTTGTTGGTCAGGAAGGGGAGTGGGGTGTGCCAAGGGTCAGGGGGCAGCCCAGGGACTGGACATGAGGGCATCCATGGGGTCAGAATTGTCTTGAGCACTGCCCTGGAGCTGCCTGCCAGAGCTGGGGATGCTCTGGGGGTTCTTTTTCAGTCACTTGTGATGCCTTGGGGGTTTTAGCTTTTTTATTTTTCATTTATTTGTAACCCTGCAGTTCTCTAGTGTGTAACCCTAAATCCACATGCAGTGTGAGCTGCTGCCCTCACATTTTGCTCAGACACAACAATTCCTGTCCAGGCCTGGCAATCAAGGACCCCTCACTGCCTCAGGCCCTGAGAAATGTGAACAAAAGTGAGTTGGGAGCAAACCTGGGGGAAATTCCTTCATTACCTGAAGCTGTAATTGGAAGATTAACCCCCCCAATGTGCAAATTTATAAAAATACAAAAACCTGTGACCCAATGTCCATTTTTTTGGACAAGGAATTTGGAGCTGGGACTGACTGGAGCTTGGCTGGAGCTGCTGGCAGGACCTTGGCAGGACGTGCCCCCCCTGCCTTTGGGTTTTCCCCTCAGCAGTTTGGGGTGAAGCCCCTCAGCAGTTTGGGGTTAAGCCCCTCTCCAGGCAGTTTTTACTCACCCCCAGCTGATCTCCTGGGTGCTGGTGGTATTTTAGGCCCTGTTTTAGCACTGCTGGCTCGTTGCTGGTGCCTTTGTAGCTGCTCCAGTGCTCTGGACTGTCAGGGAAGGTTTAAGGCTGCAGTTCTCAAGCCTTTCTGGCAGTGTTTTCCTGCCTCCAATTCCTGCCTTCCTGCTCTCCTTCCCGTGGTGCTGGTGCACCCCTGTGGATGGCTGAGCTCTGAACTGGGTCAGGGAGTTAAAAATAGCTTGGCAAGACCATTTAACTGCATAGGGGAGGTAGGGGCTGGAGGAACCAGGAACTGACTCCAAAAAAATCCTTCTCAGGCTTCCCTCAGCTGGGTGCAGCAGCTGGAGGGTGCTTGTGTACCACTGACATTCTGTATTTCCTCTATCTCCTATCAAAATCTCATTTTTGGTCTTATAATTTCCTTTTAATTCAAGCTGCTGCCTGCCAAAGGTGGGAAATAATCTGGTTACAGAATATCCTGAGTTGGGAGAACCCCCAGGGATCATCCAGGTCCATCCTTGGGTCAAACCCCATCAGGCCAGCCCGTACCTGATGTGAGCAGCCCCTTTGGGAGTGCACACCTGAGCTTCAATCCTGTGCCCAGGAAGGTGTTTGGGTGGCCCTGATGGAGTTTGGAGCCTCTGCAATCCTCAGCAGCTCTGGGATCATCTTCCCTTCCCAGAATGGATCCCACAGATGGTTTGGGGACGGGGGAAACGCTGGAGCTTTAGGAGGTGAAAGCATCACAAGCTCCAGCTCTTCCCTGGGCCAGCAGCAGTGGCCACTCTGCCCCGTGCCCTTGCAGTCACAGCTCCCACGAGGATTCCTCTGCCAATATCCAAAAGCCACCTCAGTTAAACTGAGCAATAGCTGCAGCTTTCAGAGCCTTAACTCCACCATAAACTGCCTTTGAGATGGATTGGCTGTCACTGGCATGGAGCTCCAGCCCACTGCTGTTTCAGTCTGGCTCTGTCTGTCCTGAATTTACCAACAGGAGGGGGAAAAAAAAAAATAAGATGCAGAAAAGCCAAGAGTGTAACCTCTAGCACTGGGAAAAATATTGCTGTCTGGCACAGCTGAGAGTGTGCATGCTGGAAATCCATTTTAATCTCTCCTGCAGAAGACTGAGCATTCCCTTTTGTCCTTGTGCTTTTCCATTGCCCTTTATGGCTCTTGCATGGACTGGATGCATTTTCACCTTAAAAATTCCCCTCAGCTCTGTTTATAGTCGTGTGCCAGCACTGTGCTCAAACCTGCTGATGTGCTTTAGATAAAATGTCAAAACCAAAAAGCAACCTTTCACTATTCCAAGCTGTAATCTTGGAAAATTGTTTTGGCAGCACTTCAGGAGAATTCCCAGGAGTTTTATGTCCCAGTGTGAGCTTTCTGTCATTTCCTTGCCTTTTATGCCACTGACATAAATGCCTTTTTTTGCTCCCTGAACCTTGTTTATATTTTAAAAATAGCTGTTGTATTTTTGTGGGAGATTTTTTTTTTTTTTTAATCAGGCAATTTTCATTATAAATGGAATTCAGATGATACTGATGAGTCTGGCCAGGTTAAAATAAACCACGAGTCTTGGCTGAAATGAAACATGAGGTCATTTAGGCTGCACTTGTCATCTGTTCCATCCCCAAACCAAACAAAATTATTTCATAATTGGGTTTGAGGGATAAAACAGGAATTGCTGCACTGGAGAAAATGGGTTAAAATTTGTCCACGCAGGAGGCAGAGGTATGAATATAAATGAAGCTTTGGTACCATTTTTGTGTGTGTGCATGCTACTCCCAGAAGGGGCAGCTGCTTCTCCCATTTGCTTTCTTGACAGCCAGGGCCTAAGGCTTTCTAAAAATAGAAAGTCATTGAGAAAATCAACAGAGCGTGAACTGCACAGCTTTGCAGGAGGTTCCACACGGGGCTGCATGGGCTGGGCAGAGGCAGGGAGGAGGGCAGGCAAGGCATCCTTCCTCTCTGAGCCCCACAAACACAGAAATGCAGCCCAGGAAAAGCGCCTGGTTCATCCCAAAACACCCCCCCAGGGCTGCACTGAGAGTCCTGTGATTAAAAAAAATCATCAGGGGGGTGAGTGAGGTGTGACCAAAACCATTCCAGTGTTTGCAGAGAGGACAGGAGGGGCTCTGGGGGTGTTTGGTGGAGGTGGAGGTAGAAGTGGAAGTGCTGAGGGTCCTGCTCAGTGCAGCCCAAGAGCCTCTGTGCAGGGAGAATTCTCCATTTCCAGAGCTGCTCCTTCCCTGCACTCCCTCCCTGAGTTGCCTCCTGGTTTTAGGCAGGAGCACCAGCCTGGCTTGTCAGGGAGCATTGCAAGGGCTTTGCACAGGGAAAGGATTTGATGCTGCTTGCAGGAAAACCCTGCCCAGCTCTGGTGGGTTGTGCAGTGAGATCTTTGTGGTCTAACCAGTTCCCCCCCCCAAAAAAAAAGGGTTGGAAGGGGTTAGAGGAGCCTGAGAGCCAGCCTGGGTAACCTTTGGCTCATTTCTGGAAATAATTATTCCTCTAGGCACTGTGGTGATGGCAGAGCAACATCCTGGGCTTTGTCCTCTGCCCCGTGGGTGTCCCTGGGCTGTGGGGGTGTCAGGGGGTCACACCTGGGTTTGTGTCTGAGCTGCCTTTGCTGTCAGGCCCCTTTCTGGCTGGAAGTGGAGTTTTGCACCAGCAGGAGTGGCTGGAGGTTCTGTGTGTGCTGAAATCAGAGTTAATGGCCCTCTCTGGCACAGGACGGTCCAGGATGGGGCTCTGTGGGGGTGGGGAGAAATTTGGGGGTCCTAGGGCCAGGCAGGATGGCTGAGGGGCTGCAGGATGACTGGGGGGAGCTGCAGGATGACTGGGGGGAGCTGCAGGATGACTGGGGGGAGCTGCAGGATGACTGGGGGGAGCTGCAGGATGACTGGGGGGAGCTGCAGGATGACTGGGGGGAGCTGCAGGATGACTGGGGGGAGCTGCAGGATGACTGGGGGGAGCTGCAGGATGACTGGGGGGAGCTGCAGGATGACTGGGGGGAGCTGCAGGATGACTGGGGGGAGCTGCAGGATGACTGGGGGGAGCTGCAGGATGACTGGGGGGAGCTGCAGGATGACTGGGGGGAGCTGCAGGATGACTGGGGGGAGCTGCAGGATGGCTGAGGAGCTGCAGGATGACTGGAAGGAGCTGCAGGATGGCTGTGGGGAGCCATGGGGGGCTCCCAGCCCTCATCCCAATTCCTGTTCCTCCCTGAACACAGCACGGAGCCGCTCACAGGAGCACTTGCAGAGGGAGGAAGCAGATTTAGCAATGAGCAGCTCGGGGGCTGCTCTGTTACCGTGGAGATGGGTGCAGCTGACAGCACCAGCATCCTCCTGTGCCCGAGGCACCGGCTGTGCTGGCACCTGCAGGGACAGTCCCCTGCACAGGGACAGTCCCTTCACAGGGACAGTCCTGCACAGGGACAGTCCTGCTGCCTGCCTCAGGCCTGTTCCCCCTGGGGGCTGCTGGACAAGGGTGGCAGGAGCTGCCAGCCCCTGCCCCAGGGAGTGTGGTCATGTTTGTGCTGCCTCCCACAGCTGCAGGACGGAGCGTTGGCCATCCTGGAGAGGGGAGCAAGGTCCTGTGGGCATTTGAGAGCAGGCTGGGGGCTGGCACAGTGCAGGAGGGGGGCAGGGGGACATTGCTTTCCTCATGCACTCCCTCAGGAGGGTCAGTGCTCATGAAACATCATTTGAGAGGCACCACGTTGCCCATGTTCCCCCCAGCACTGACGTTTGTTCCGCCGTGCAAGCGTTCAAACAATTTTCTGCTGCCTGGGATGGAGTCGTTCCATCTCCTCCCCCTGCACCCACCTCTCCTCACCTTCCTGGCTTCACACGTGCAGCTTTTTTAGAGCAGGAGAGGAAATTCAAACGAGCCAAATGTGGGACCTTTTCCTCTGAAAACAGGAGAGATTCCTCTGGATTTCTGGTTCCCAAGAAATCCACAGGCGGGCAGAGCTCCTTGGCCATCACTTGGAACGAGAGCGCTGTGGGGGGAGATGATGCACGGAGGAGAGAACAGCAGAGAGGGAGCAGCCTGAGATGTCCCCTGACCCTGGGAAAGGCCATCCCTGAGCTGTCTGAGGTGTCCTTGTCCCCACAGGCAGCAGCCTACGCCTCAGAGGACGGGGTGCTGACCGAGGCCATGATGGACGCCCGCGTGGCCGACGCCGTGCGGCAGCACCGGCAGAAGATGGAGTGGCTGAAGGCAGAAGGTGCTGAGGCAAACAAAGGGACTGACAGGAACCCCCTGCTGCCTTTCCCCCAAGGGACACCCGTGTGAGGAGCCTGCAGGCTTCACGTGAGCAGAGGAGGCTGGGAGGGGCTCCTGGGCAAAGGTTTGGTGCTTGGAAGCAGCCCTGGAGAGCAGCGTGGCCTCCTGGCCAGGCCGGGGGTGCTGCCTTGGGTCCTGTGGTTTTAAAGTGCACCAGAAAAACAAAATGGTTTCAAGAAGGCAGAAGCAACTGAATTAAAGGAGTCCTTGCTGAAATACCACTGGCTGTGTGGCTCTCTGTGGCCTGGCCTGCTGGGGAGGCACAAACCCCAAATCCAGCAGAGCTGTTCCTGCAGTGTCCCAGCACCAAGGGCCTGTGGGGACCCAGGGCTTGTCCAAGCCTGACACTCCCATACACTTAAATCTGTGTGGTTTGTGCTCCTGCAGAGGCATTTCTTACCCTTTTTTCTCCAACTCCTTGTTCACATCTCTGGATGGCATCACTTGGGTTGCCCTTCAGAGTGTCAGAGTAAATTTTCCTTACAAAAGTGGATTTGGGGGGGATTCACTGGTTGAGAGAGTCAACACAGGTGGTCTGAGAGCAGCCCCATGTATTTTTCCCCTGAGTAAACCACTTTTCTGTGTGAAGAGATGAGTTTGGGGCACAGAGATCCAGCATTGCCTGAGGAGAGAGAGATGAGTGGAGCTTGTTTGCTCCCACTGCTGCCATCAGGAGACTCTTGCTACACGAGTTTGCTGCTGCATTTCTGGAACAGCTGAGAAAATGTGCCATTGTCAAGCCCTGAACACGAGCCTGCCTTGATGAGATGACATTTGTTCTTCTTCTGTGCATATGAGAGACAGGTTAGAAAATCTCCTGATTTTTTTTTTTCTGCGTTTGAACTGGATTTGAACTCTGTGCTCTGCTCTGAGGCCTCTTGTGTAGCTACACAGCCCAAGCACAGTGGCCTGACCTAAATCTGTGCCCTTGAGTACCTTGCTGAGCTGTTCTCCTGCCACCAGCCCCACTTGGTCCATTCCAGGGCTGGCTGAGCTCTGACAGGAGCTGCTGAGCTCAGGAGCAGAGCCCTGTCCTCAGACAGAGCCTTGTGGGGCACCAGGAAATCATCCCTGAGGCTCCAACCCCCCTGCCACAAGAATTCCCTGGTGTTCCCCCCTGGCACAATGTGTCAGAAGCTGCTCCTTTGGTGAGGTTCCCACTTGTGTGTCCCTCTGACACTCACCTGGTGCCAGGTGCATTGCTGTGGGCTGGGGGGGAATTTCTCTACAACCAAACCACACATTTGATGTTCAGAATGACTAAAATCAGCTCCAACCCCACTTTTCCCCCTTCCCTTTCAGCCTAGGTGTAGTTATCCTTCAGTCCACTGCTCAGGATTCCAGGTTTTCCCTTTGCCAGTTGAGATTTTGCTGGAATTATTTCTGCCAAACCCCAGGAGATGAGCTGAGCAGAGCCCCTGCTAAAGGAGTGATGTGAGGGAGCTGTGCTGGTGTGATTCCAACCCCTGACTGTGCCATAAACCTTCAATTCCTTCCCCCTCCTTCCCCAGGCATCTCCATGGAGCACAGGGGGAGGGAGAGGTGCTCTGCCTCGTCCTTCTGCTGATCCCAGGGGCTGGAATGCTGCTGGGAGAGGCTCAGAGCTGCTGCCTCAGCCCTTTTTCTGACATTCCTGCTGCAGATGGAAGCAGGGGGAGCATCCCAGGCCAGCAGGGGTTGAGTGCCACTTTGAGGGCACTGTCAGATTTCCAGGATGCTGAACTGGTCCTGAAAAAAAGTCCTGGCAGAATCAGAATTTGCTGCAAGCTCCTGGTGCTGTTGGAATTCCAACATTCCTTTCCTTCTGCTCCTGATTTCCCATCTCCCTGGAAAGCTGTGCAGCATCTGTGGGGCTGGAACCCCCAGGGAATTCATCCTCCTTCCCAGAGGTGCTGGTGGCTCTCCCTGTCCATCCCCTTTGGAGAAATCCTCGTTGGGGCAGGGTCTGGGATCCACAGCCTCATCTGCCCTTGGCTGGGAGCTCCAGGAGGGTGGATCCAGCATTTCTGCAGCTCCTGCTCTGTGCTGGGAGTCTCACATCCCACCTGGGGAGCACGGGGGCAGAGAGGTGGCACCCAGGCTGGGAAAACAGGAGGTGGAGCAGGGAAAACCAGAGGTTGAACCTGATTGAGGAGACTTGGGCTGCTCCATCTGCCCAGTGAGAGAGGGGCAGAGGTGCTGTGGGCAGCTGGTTCTCCTTGGATTCCCTCTTCCAACCCTGTTCTTCCACCTCTTCCCAGTGAATGGAAAGAAAGGCACAGACTCGTGCAGTCTGTGGTGACACTTTTGTCCTTGGTGACACTTTTTATTTCCACAGGAAATACAGTTCTCCATCCACTCCTGCACATTTCCTTCCTTCACACTTTGTGCTGTTGTTTTACCCTGGGCCCTGTTGCTCCCAACTCTCCCAATCCTGCCTTCCCAAGCCTCTCCCTGTGCCCTCTCCTGGCCACCAGTGCCACCAGTGAGGTGTTTCCATGCCCTGCTGGGCACCTGGGCTTGCTGCTGTCACTGCTGCTGTCCTGTGGGATGTGACAGGAAGGGGAGCAAGGCTCCCTGTCACCCTAATTCCTGCTCCACCCAAGACTGAAATGCAGATTTTAACATCCCTGCCTCGCTGGCAGCTCTGGGGTGACCCATGTCCCCATGGAGGTGACACCCAGCTACTCAACACTCCAGGCAGAGCCAGGGAATGGCAACCCCAAGGTGAGGTTATCTCCTCTCCTGACACTGAGTTATGAGCCAAGAGCACTTTATTAAAATGGAATTTTGTATTGGAGAGCAAATCTCAGAGCAGATGGATTTGTGGGCAATCCATCACTCCCGTCCTGGCTGCTGCCACTGCAAACGTGGTCCTGGTGCCTCAGCACTGCAGCTGGGGCACAGATTTACAGCCTGGCCAGCTCTGGCTGCTCCCAGTTGCCATCCTTGGAAGGACTTCATGGGATGTGAAAGGCTGGGAGGAGATTCCCATTGTGGCAGCACAGGGATGTGGGCACCACGGGCTCCCTGTCCCTGCTCTGGGCCTTGGGAAGGTGGCAGCTTCCCCTGGCAGCTTCCTGCCAACCCATGTGTGTGTCTGGAGTGCACAAAAACCACTCAGAATCTTTTATCAGCCCTTGCCTCGGCTGCTGGGGTTTATTTTCTGCTCTGCTTTGTCTGTACCGGGCCCAGATGTGCCCAGATGTGCCCAGACTCGTGGAGCAACATCTTAGAGCAGGGTTGGAGCCCCAGGCAGGGTCAGGGCTGCTCTGTGTGGGTGCTCCTGTGCCAGCAGGGAGCAGAATGAGGGATGTTGGTGCATGGTGGCAGATTCCAGCACTGCTGGGATGGGAAATGATCCCACTTTTCCTCCTCTGTGCCAAATGATTCCTGTGCTTTTCCTGCTTTCCCTGCCCTTCCAGGCAACGGGCACGAGAGGCTCAGGCTCCTCTCTGGAGGCAGCTTTGCAGCCAGAATTGAACAGTGAAATATTTTATCTTGCTTTAAAATCACTTTGGGATCTTGGGGCTTCCCAGCCAGGTGAAAATGTGTCCCAGAACCTGGGGGGGAATCACACAGCCCTTCTGCAGAGGGCAGGACAGCTCTCCCCACACCTTCCCAACCTTGTTTGCACCTCCTCCTGTCCCCCCCTGCCCAAACCTGGGGAGCTGCAGCTCTGGGATGCCCCAGGGTGGGGAATCACTGGGGTTCAAAGGGTTGGAAAAAAACACTCAGATGCAAAACATGCAAAAAACTATTTTACTGACAAACAGCAAAGGACGGGCTTAGTTCCAGGAGCTGGACTGGTTCTCTATTATACAAACATCTCATTGAAAGGGAAGGAATGGCTGAAAGACACTCACTCGTTGACCCAAATAAAATCACAGTGTGCTTTTTCTATGGCCTCCCCCCACCCCAAGCTCTCTGCACCTTCAGCTGCTCCCCAGAGCCTCAGCACAGGCTGTCACCCCTCCAGCCACTGGAGAGCACAAAGCCCTGGCTGAAATCTGCCTGTGGAAGTGTATTTAATAAAAAAATGAGCCATTATTGCTTTTCAACCACAGTAGAGATTTTTCTGTGATTAGACTCGGAGCAGAGTTGAATCTCTTCTCTCTCTCCCTGCCTTGATGCATGCAGAAGTGGTTTGGGTGCAGGAAGAAAGGAAAGAAGGGTTAACAATCAGGGAAAACAGCACTCCAGGCTCTGTCCTGGTGTTTCACGAGTGAAAAACCTCCCTAAAGCACGTGCAGAGCTTCCTCTACCTCAGAGTGAGCTGGGACAGAGCCACCCTGGGGTCACCCTGCTGGACATCCCAGGAGGGGCCCGAAACTGGGGACCCCTTTGGGGCAGAAATGAGTGCAAATGGGTGGAGGTGCCAGAGGAGGGACAGGCTCCATGCAGGGGACACAGGGACACACAGAGCTCTGGACACACGGACACACAGCAGGGTCCTGACAGCCCAGCCAGGGTGAGCAGCTCCTCCTGGCTCTGCCACATCTTCCCTCTCCTCTGCTTCCCTCTCCTCTGCTTCCCTCTCCTCTGCCCCAGCTGCAGGGAAGCCACAGCCCCGGCTCTTTCTCTTGGAGTTTTTAATTTTTTTCAGGAAGTTCACTCGCTGCTTCTTGTCCTCCTGGACACCCCAGGGAGCTGGGCTGGGCTGAGGGGACTTCTCACCTTCACTCCAGGCTGGAAGCAGCATTCCTGTGTGCCTGCCCTACAGACAATTCCCTGAAACCCAAATCTGCCCCACCAGTGCCTCCAGCTTGGAAAATGATGGATCTGAATGTCTCTGTTTGTGCCACGTGCTCTCACAATGGAACAACTGCTGCTCTTGCACACCCAGAGGTGCCCTGGGAGCTGCTGGTTTTGCCTTCCAAGCCCCCCTGAATTCAGAGCACCTCTGTGATGGCCCAACCTCTTCTCCAGTGCCAGGCTGAGGGTTCAGCAGTGCTGGGAAGTGAGAGCTGAAATGGGACTGGGCTCCCTGTGCCCCTCAGCTCCTGCCAAGCTCCCCCTGCACCGGGTGAGCACCACCCTCCCTTTCCCCCACGCTCAGGATGTTCAAGTAGAACCCCCCAGGTTTTGTTTTGTGCCTCTGCTCCATCTCTGGACACCCCTAAAGAGCCTGTCCCCATCCCTTTGCACCTCCCTGCAGGGATTTTTATGGGCATGGACAGTCCCAGCTCTCCCAGCTCCCTCACAGGAGATGCTCCAGTGCCTTCATCCCCTCAGTGCCTGTGTTCAACCCTTGGCAGGGATTCCCTTGTCCCAGCTGAAAACGCAGCCAGAAATGAGGCAGGAGAGCAGTGAGAGTAACTAAACCCAGCCCACCGTGCTGAGAGTGCCCAGGACACCACTCCAGGCTCAATCCTGGGCTTTTTTAAGGATGAGCTGCTGGCAGCTGTGCCAGCTGAGGTGTCCCTGGCTGGTCAAGGGCTGGTGAGAAGTGAGAGGGTTCAGTGGATGGATGGATGATGGATGGATGGATGATGGATGGAGGGATGGATGATGGATGGATGGATGGATGGATGGATGGATGGATGGATGGATGATGGATGGATGGATGGATGGATGGATGGATGGATGGATGGATGGATGATGGATGGATGATGGATGGATGGATGGATGGAATCACAGGAGACCTTCCCAAACTGCTCCTCAAGGAGGAAGGGCCCTTCTCACAGTTTATTGTTTGTACTGGCCAGGGCTTTATTCAGCAGAGCTGCAATTGGGGACAGGTTTGGAGTTTAGGAAGGAGCTGCTGGGTGCTGCAATGGATTTCTCAATCCCCTGCTTTTCCCCACCTCTCTTTCCATACTTCTCCTTCCCAACCATTCCCTGTGTGGGCAGCCAGGCCAGGGTTCCTCATCCCAAAAACACAGGAGAACATTCCCAGTGGGGCTCCTCACCCCAAAAACACAGGAGAACATTCCCAACACCAACCCCAGCTCCGGAGAACTGGCACATGGAACTTTGAGCTGTGTCTCTGCTCCAAAAATAGCCCCAAAATTCTCCCCCCGCCACCAGCAGAGCCGGGAGCCTCCCCCGGAGCATCTGGCGGGTGAGCGCTGAGACCGAGCCCTCACTTCCCACTCCCCTCTCCTGCCCTTCCCACTCCCCTCTCCTGCCCTTCCCACTC
>VYXF01001823.1:45509-62155 GCA_013397295.1 Polioptila caerulea | reverse complement strand
GTTTCACCAATTTTCCCCAATAAAAATTAAAAAAAAAAAAAAAAAAAAAAAAAAAAAAAAAAAAAAAAAGCACAACTGAAATAAAATAAATCCATAAGCTGGAAAAATACATTATAAACTTATATTCAAGAAACATTCTCTTTATAATTAAAAACCTACTTGTAATAAGTAGGATTTAAAGAAAAACTTGATTTTCATTTTTAAATAGGTGGCCTTTGTGTATATTTTTAATCATTTTTATATGTACAAGCCCAACCAGTATCTCTGCCTACCTGTGACAGAATACCTGAAAACAAACAAACAAAAAAAAAAGACACTGAAAAGGAGTTTTTAAACAAACAAACAAACAAACAAAAGATCAATATTCATTTTCCAGGAAAATACAGTATAATCAGAACTTTAAACACATGCTTCCCTCATCTGGATTAAGGCCTAGGAGACAGATGTGCTTTAATAAAAGCAGACAGTATGAAGAAAAGTCCTTCCACTTTTCTCTTCAAATTCCTGTAACAGCTCATCTATTTCATTTTCCATGTCTTCTGTGTGCTGTATCTGGAAGAGAAAGAAATCTGAGCCAGCCAGCTCCAAGGATTTGATGTTTAGAAATCTGTAATCATCCCAGTTTTTTGGTTTTCCTGGGATATCCCAGCTGGGCTTTCTGTCACTTTTCTGAATTCCCAGCACTCCCAAAGGCTGGGATGTTCTGTTTTGTGTTTGTCTGCAGATGCCAGCCCAGCCAAGTGGCATTTCAGGAGGGCTTTGTTGGGTAGGCACCATCCCTCCTCCCCAGCTAAACTCCAGAATAGCTCCAGGCACAGCACAGAGGGGTGGAATTTCAACTCCCTGAACCCTCTTTGGGCTTCTGGGATCTGGGAAGGACTTGAGAGCAGAAAAAATCATCCAGGCTGGAGAGAGAACCAGCCTGGGATGGGGAACTCAGCCCTGGAGTGTCAAAACCACAGCACCTTCCTCTTCTCTCATCACATTCAGCACAGCCTGTTTGCATCCTAGTCTTTAGTTTAGTGTGCTACAGTAAAAATTTTAAATCATTTTCTAAATCACAGGGGGTTTTTAAAGGTATTTAGATTCAGAATGCAACCCTCACATTGAAATCCCACCTAATCACAACTGGTTTGAAGGGAGTTCACTCAGTTAAATTCATCCACTTGGTCCAACAGCCCCGAAAATAAACAGGAAAATGTGGAAATTTGAATTTTGATGTGAATTTTACTGGAACAACTACAAAATACAGGAGCTTTATGGAGCAGCAAGCAAAGCCCAGCCCCTGAGCAGCCAGCTGGGTGCAAGGCACCCCCAGGATTCCTGATTTTGCTCTTTACTTACACACTGGCAGAGCTCACAGATGAGGAAAGCACCCAGAGTTGCCTCTTCGTGGTTATCCTGAATGTCTACGTTGATCACATGGACTGGCTGACACGTCTCCTGCTCTCTGGAATTTAAATCTATTCCAAACAAAACACAACAGCAAAAATTTGGGTGGAATGGGATCATATTTTACACAAAGTAGTAAAAAGATTTAAAAAAAAATACTTAGGTGTTGTCACATTCAAATTTTCCAAAGTGTTTTTTAGGATTTATTTAATATTGTCTTAATAATCCCTTTTATTTAAAAAAAAATAAATAAACAAGAGGTGGTTTTTGGAACTATATTAATTCAGATTTGTGAAAGGGTCATGGCTGTTTATTTTCCCTGCTCAAAAGAAGTTATTGCTCCTCTTACTCTGACAATCTTTGAAGATCAAGAATCTCAAAAGTCAAGAAGGATTTTGGGCATCCTCACCTGGAGAGTTTTAACAGCTCATTTTTTAAAAAAAGCATCACACATCCAACACTCTGAACTGCAAGATGAACTCCTGCAAGCTAAGCACTGATAGTCCCATTAGAAAATTCTATTTTAACACATTCCAGTTACTAACCAGGGTGAAAAAAAGAAAACATTTTTCCTACAAGGACACGTTAATGTTGTGCCTCCCTAACCCATCCTTCCTTCTCCATCCAGTTTGTAACCTCAGAGTTGCTTTCTCCAACCTCCACTCTGCACCTTCATTTTGGCAAATCTGCTTAAAAAATATCATTTTCCACATCCACAGCCACTTGGGGAGAGTGTGAAGGGCATTGTGAGGGGAGAGAGCTGGAAAATTTGCAGGGGGTTGCTGTTGCCTTCCCTTCCTCCCCTCTCTAAAGCAGAGGGAGAGCTGCTGCCCACCTGAGGCAGGTGAAGGTGCCTCAGAACTCACCAACACATCCCAAACCCTTCCCTTGAGCACTCAGAACCCTGGCAAAGCCCAAAAGTGTCCTGGGATTGTGCCATGATGGCTCAAGAGGCCAAGGGACAATCTCAGGGTTCTGTGGGTGACACCAACTCACTCAGCTGCTGTTTCAGGGTGGGGGGAAAACTCCTCAAAGCCCCACAAACTGCACCCAGCAACTGCAGAGGCACGAGGTTCTCAGGCCAGGAACAGCAGAGCTCTGAGGGAGGGCACGTCCATCCCCTGGGCTGTGCTCAGGAGGAGCTGAGTGCCCAGCTGGGATCCTTCTGGATCCTTCTCTGACCCATTTGAGGGCAGAGCTGCAGCACATTTGCAGTGCTGACCATGCTCAAGGAGCTCCTGCAGCTGAACAGGAGCTGTTTCATGGGGATAAACTCGAGGAAGGCTGCAGGGAAGGGGGGCAGCTGCAGCAGGAAGGCAGCTCACACTGATTTTTCCATCAGCTCATCCCAATTTGGTCAGTTTTTGAGATCCATGAGCATTTCCAAAGCATCTCTCCATTTCCTTGTGCCACACACTCTGTGTAGCTGCCAGCACCTTTTGGGGACAAGTGCTCAGCCATCATTTCTCTGGTGCATAAATGTGCAGCAGCAACTGCAAGCTCTTGTCCTCACTGGTGTTCAGTAGCTGGAGAGGTTTCCAGATTTGAGGAGGACTTCAGGAAAAAAAAAACCAAAACAAAAAACCACTCAAAGTTAATTTGGTTCATCAGTTTAAGCTTCTTACCTTCTACTACTTGGTCATAGACTCTTTCTTCACACGTTAGGATCAAATCAAAAACGTCTTTGCAGTTCTGGAATCTTTCTGGTCGTGGCTTGATTCTCTTATTTCTGTCCAACATGTGTAAAATTCCATTCTGTGTGTATCTGAGGTTGCTTGAGTTAAGTAGCTTTACTTGAAGGAAAGTCATGGGTTTGAGCAAACAACCAGAGGTAAATTATTAATGTATCTTTAAACTAAAATATTCTGCTTGCCAATCTAAAAATCAGTGACCACTCAAGAGATTCCTAAGGTGAGTGTGACCCCAACCATGCAGCTGCTTCTCACAGCCCTGGCACAGCTTTAAAAGACTCTCAGAAGAACTTTTCTTTTTATCAAAACATATTTTTGTATCCATAAATACTCCAAACAGCCCAGGCTGTGCTGGAATGTCCTACATTCCTTCCAGCCACTGCCCCTCACTTCAGGGGCCTTGCTCTTCAAAAGCCACCCCGAGGTGTTCCAGGTGCCACCTGCACCAAGTCCTACCTGCAAATGTGGATTTCTGCAACTGCAACTCCAAAGGAAGCCAAAGAAACCACAGAAGCACATCCCATAAAAATATCCTGAGATGCAGAAATGGGAAGGAATGAGGAAAAAAGCACTGCCTGCCTGTCAGAGCTCCATCACTGTGTGACAGCAATCTGTGATGCTGCTTGGGAGCTCTATTTATGCTGCTGCTGCAACCTTGAGGCTCTCATTTTACATCCTGGAGCCCCTTTCCAGGCAGGATTCTCTGATCCCACTGCTTTCCAGCCTTCTGGGATGTGCAGTTTCACTGGGAGCACTCCAGGCTTGACTGTCACATCAATCTGCTGGTTGGAGGAAAACCAAACTGCCTCTGAAGGCCAAGTTTTAGGGGTAAATTGGGAATACCAGGAAAGGTTTGGATTGAGAAAGCCTGGAAGGGGATGCATCTCTTCCTGACTTTACCCCAGCTGTATTTTGAGCCATCTCAGTATAAATTTTTACAATGTAACACTAAGGCTAACAGCCTGTAATTTCTTGAGATAACAATTCAGAGAATAAAAAACAATTTCCATCATTTGTAGAAATATATCAGAGGTCCTCTGGCCTTATTCCCTTGCTGAAAAGGTGACAGACATGTATTTCTTTTCAGAAAACACTCCTATTTTTTTTTGTTTTTGGAACAAAAACCCAACAATTTCCTGTCTACCTTTTAGCAGGAACTCAAATTCTCCTGCCCAGATGTGCACCTGTGTGCTCAGTGCTCCTGTTCAAGCAAACAGCCTCCAAAGCTTCTCAAGTGTTGAACTTCTATTAAAAATTAAACCCAGCTTTCTACCTACAAGAGTCTACTTCATGTTGAGAACAGATTCAGTTCTTCTGTGTGTCTGCATCACTGCACTTCAACCACTTGTAATTTCAATTTTGCACCACCAGCTGACTGATGGGCTGTTTATCACAATTAAATGTTGTCAATTAGCCTGACTTCTGCTGCATTTCTTTCCTCCACATCACTCCCAAACCTTTTTTACTCTTCTTTCCCACAAATTTTCTCCTTTTCTTATTAAGGAATTGTCCTTTACAGCCCAAAGCTCTCACCAGCACCCCCTGAACTCTCCTGGGGTTTGTCATGTTTGGAAAAAAAAAACCCAAAAACACTTGGATGGAGCCATCTCAGACCTCAGGTTATTTGCAGAGCAGGAAAATGACTGCATTTTCAAAATATCATTTCCAAAATATCTGCCATTTCCAAAATATGCCAACATCTGCCTGGCATTGCTTTGCTCACTTGGAAGGGGAGCCCTTCCTGAGCTCTGCACTCCTCATTCCTACATCATGCAGTTCAAGAGGGGGGGAAAAAAAATAAAAAAAATGAAAAATCCACAACATCCCACACACTTTTTTGGGTTCTCTTTTTTCCCTTTCTAGGATAAAATGTTGCTGGCATCTGTCCCCTCGCTTTCCTGAGTGAGCCTGGAGACAGAATTACGCAGATTCCCAAACCCACACAAGATTTCTGCTTCACAGCCCAGCTCTCTGCTGCCAACTTACTGCAATTTTTTTTGGTTTTTTCTTTTTTTTTCCAAGGGTCCATCTGCCTATAAAAGGAGACTGAGAGAAGCAGTTAAGATTTATGGTGCTTTCCTATTTGGTTGCCTGGAATTTTTTTTCACCTGGAAAAAGCCAGCACATCCTTTGAGTGAGGAAGAGGGGGGTGCTCTGCATGTTATTATTCCACAGCACAAGAACCCAGCTTTTGGCTCTTTGGGAGCTCAGGAAAATGCAGATACTACAACTTATGACTGGTTTCCAGCACACTGGCAGGTGTTGGATCATTTAAATCAGGCTCTGCTTTCCTTCCAACAGATTTCAACTCCACACTCCCTGTCCTGTGTGTCCCTGCTCTCTTTTCAGGATAAAATTCCCCCTGGTTTTTCTGTGCTGTCACATCTTTGTAGCCCCACTGTGCCCAGGAGGCAGAACTTGCCTGCATTTCCCTTCATCCACTGCAAACTCTTGGCAGAGTAAATCCACCACATTTTTACAGAGTCCAGCTCAGATTTCACCTTTATTGGAGTAACTGTGCTCAACTGATCTGCAGTGTGATGGAATTTAGGCAGGACTCAGCAGTGGAAAGGTTTGATATAAAAAGATGTAGCAGCACAAAAGTTGGGGTTTTCCAACAGGCACAGCACTGTTGCTCCTTCTCATGGAGAATTTCCATTGCTGACTGTGCATTCTCTCCCTTTAGCTAAGGATATCCCATACTAATGATGAAGATTTATTTAAAAAAAAATAAAAATGTGTTCAGCTAAACCTCTAAAGCTTTCACTGCTTCTGCTACCCAAATTTAAAGTCCTGTCATGGACACCAGAAATGCCTTTTACCATCCAGCTGATGGGTCCCTGCTCCAGACATCTGGGTACCTATCCCTGCAAAAATCCCTCACCCCTCCAAACATCCCTCACCCTCCAAACATCCCTCACCCTCCAAACTCCACCATTATTTGTCACTGACAGGACCCAAACCCCACTTTTAGCCACGAGCACCAACCTAGAGATGGCCAAGAGCCTCAAGTCTCTATCCTGCATGATAAAAGAAAAATAATCTTACTGATCCAAGTATTCACTAAGTTTCATTTTAACTCCCATGTGAAGAAGCTGAAGTGATTTGAGCTGGAAGTGTTGGGGTATAGAAATTAATTATTTAGATCAAAAATTCCCATCCCTGGAAGAGTCTAAGGCCAGGCTGGATGAAGCTCTCAGCAATCTGGTCTAGGCAAGGTGTTCCTGCCATGGGGAGGGCTGGAATGAGATGACATTTATGGAATGTCCCTTCCAAACCAGGCCATTCCTGAAAATATAAAAGCCAATTTATTAAACCTAAGTGGGTAAATGATACTTGCTAAAATGCACACATCCTTTTTAGGGGGAAAAAAATATCTTTAAAGTAATGGCTGGCACCCAAAGTTTCTACATCTTCAAATAAATCTGCTGATTATTCCCTTTGGTGCAGCCACCATCCTCAAATACTCCATTTCTTCTCTGGGAAAACCAGGAGCAGAGCAGAGTGCTTCTCCCCTGAGGTGGAATGGCATTTGCAGGTCTCTTTTCCACAGAATCCTTATTTATTTATTTATTAGTGTCTGCATTCTGGACAGAACCCCTGGTGTTAAAGCCTGCCTGGCAGTTTGTCCAGGAACTGGACACCAGGCTGGATGAAAGGTGTGAGGGGGGATGAGGCTGCCCAGCCTTCCTCCACCTCCAGAATCAGCTCCTTTTAGAGGGAATGAAAGATTGGAAATGGGCACAGGCACCACAAATTCCACTTTCCAAGCACAGTGGTTCTGGCTGCAGTAACTGCAGCTCCAGAGAACACTGGGATTCCTTTGGAACTGAAACTGGGCAGCTCAGAACCAACCAGAGACTGGGCACAAGACTTTTGCTGTTCCTTAACTTGATGAAGTCTTAACACTGAACCATCCTATTGGATTCAAATGGAAACAGAGCAGGGTGAGATGGGATATTAGGAAAAAATTCCTAATATAATGCCTGTCCTTTGGAATTGAAACAGGGCACTTTAGAACAAAGCAGAGATTGTGCACAGGTCTTTTGTTGGTCCCTAACTTAATAAAGTCTTAACACTGAACTTTTTTTCTTAACACTTTTTTTCTTAACACTGAATTCTGTTGGATTCAAATGGAAACAGAGCAGGGTAAGATGGGATATTAGGAAAAAATTCCTCCCTGTGAGGGTAGGGAGGCCCTGGCACAGAGAAGCTGTGGCTGCCCTGGAAGTGCTCCAGGCCAGGTTGGATGAGGCTTGGAGCAACCTGGGACAGTGGAAGATGTCCTTGCCCATGGCAGGGGGTGGCACAGGATGAGCTGTAAGGTCCCTTCCAACCCAAACCAGTGTGGGATTCTAAAATATACCATCCAAACTGATCAGGAAGATGCTAAGCTGGGCTCCATGACATTTGTGCCTGCAAAAAAACTTGGTTTTCCTAGAGAAGGACAAGCACCCAGCATTTGTAAGCCACGAGCTGCAAGGATAACCCCAACTGCTCCTAGGAGCTGGCCCAAATATAAATAACCACATGCCAGCCCTGCTCATGTCCTGAAGCCTGGCTGAGCCCCAAAGCTGAGGGATCTGGACCCACACATCAGTGAGGGCAGCAAACACCTTGAGTTCAGCCCTGAGCTCAAGTGCCAGACCAGAATTTATCAGTGCTGAGCAGCTGGAGCTGTATTTGGGGAGAAAACGGACAGATCCAAGCTTCCAGAAGGAAAAGAGAGGGACTAATGGCAAAGTGCAGTGCCAAAGAGGTGAGGGAGGGATGTCACAGATGTACCAGGTACCAAGGCTGGAGGATGTGGCACGTCTGACTGTGCCATCAAACAGCTGAGAGTGCACTTCATCCAAGTGTGAACTTCAAGAGGAGTTTGGATTGGATTGCAGGGATCTCCAGCAGTGAGAATCTCCAGTGTTTTGGCAGTGAGTGGCACAGAGATGTCACCTCTGCAGTCACTCCAAGGAGCAGCAGGTGAGTGAGAGGGTCCCACAGGATTTTGGGATGCTCCCCTCAGCTTTGGGAAGCAGTGCCAGATTCCAGAGAGGAGCAGCAAATGCAGGACTGGGAAGGGAGAAGTGCTCTGAGGAGAGAGGTCTGAGGGAAAGGACAAATCATTCCCCTGCCCAGGGAAACAGGGAACAGCTCAGGGACACAGGGGCTGCATTTCCAAACTGGCTTCTGCTGCTGTCCCCAAGCTCAGCATTTCCAGTTACAGCTGAAGGCACCTCAGACAAACCACAGAGCAAAGCACAAGCATTGCAAACCCTAAATCAAATTAAACCATTTCGTTCAGCACTCTGGGGAAACCTGAGAACACAATCACAGACAGCAGGGCCACGTGGCACCAGGAGCTGCAGAGAAGGCACCACGCTGGGTGAGGTCTGCAGGAAACATCCCTGGCTTGCAATCAATGCCAGTTTAAGGAATTCCAGTTGCTCCCATGAAAATGGGAATTGGTTTGGAAACAAGAAAAAAGAAGTAGAAGCATCCCTAATGTTGGCACAGAAGTTTTGTGTTAATGGGAGAGAACTTCAAGGCAAGAAGCATCGACTGTCACTTTGCTCCTCTCCTTCAAACTGGGATGAAACTGCCAAAGAATGAAATCACTTCTGCTCTGAATGGATTTTCCAAGAATCATCAGCCTCAGCCTGGATCCTTCACTCAGAACTGCTCAGGGCAGCTGTTTGGGACTCACCTTGCATAAGGAAAGAAACCTTTCAGACTACCCAGAAGAGACAGGATGGCAGAGGGTGTTTTATGTTGTTAGAAAGCATTTGCTCTTAGATCAGAGTCTGTGGTTCCCACCACATCCCAAAGCTCAAACACGGGGGAAATAATATTTAAATAATATATATCCAGCTCATATATTTTTAAAAAATTTGATATATTTCCTTTTTTTAATGTGAATGAAGCCAAGATTAAAGACAGTGTGGTCAGAAGGCAGATGAAGAAGTACTGAAGATTTGCTGCCTTTGAAAGGCCTGGGATTTTGGAAAGCATTTTGGTCTTACAATCCTTCACGGAGAAAAAGGGATTGGAATGCAGCCTGGGGCTGGAAGCGTGTTGATTTGCAGAAATGTGCCTCTCAGAAGCCTGTTTAAATCCAGTTTAAACACTTCTTCCCATCCTCATCCCTCCTCTCTATTTCTAGCAGCACTGAAGTGCTTTGTAAGACATGGTAAGAAGGAAAATGAGACTTGTACTGCACTGCTTCTGCAAGAAGTTTTGCCACTGACACACAGGCCATGATTATTTTTAACTCTTGCAAGGTTAGGCTTCAAAAAAAAAATGGAGAATAATCAAATCCAATAAAAAAGATATAAAAAAGTCCCTCAACATAACTAAATTAAACATTCTCAAGTGGCTTGCAGAGACCTGTCCTGCTGAACACTGGAGTGACAGCTCAGGAGAGAAGCTGACAAGTGCTTAGCAGTTCCAAATCCAGGAAGAAAAACCAGATGGAAATGTAAGATAAATACATGCATGAAGAGCTTACCTGAAGCAGAATTTAGGTCAGTAACTCCTCAAGACTGAGCTACACATAAAAAATATCACATGGGCATCCAACTTCAATATGGAGTTCACAGAGTTAAAGCTGGATGCCATCACCAAGATTATCACTACTTTTGGTTTGGGGTTTTTTTTTGGACAGAAAAGAATCAAATGTCTTCAAGGGAGATGCAGAGTTCTTCTTCATGTCTGCAATTTTCCTTCTAACTGAAGCAGCTTTAAGAACTTCTTCAGGACACATTTTCCACCCTCCCCTCAATTTTATAACCTCATGGAGCTAAGGAGCTAAAACTGGAATCCTATCTAAAGTTAGGGAGGTCAAATTAAAAGAGGAGGCAAAAAATGTCAGGAACAGAGCAGGAGGCCAAGCTTGCAGGGGAGGTGCAGGATGTTAGAAATCCTCATTAAAAACACCCCCCTATCTGTGAAAATCATCTTTAATGGGAGGGTCACAGACACATCAGTGTAGAGGAAAGGAAGGAAACTATCAGCCCCTGAGTTACTCACATTGATCAAGAACCCAGGAGCAACTCCTGCAGAATTCTGGCCAAATTTCCATTTGAACAGCTCCTATCCCTGGGCACATCATCAACTGCTGATGAAGATTTAAATTGGGTTTAAATTTAAATTGTTTAGCAAGTTTCATGCTTGACTAGTTGCTGCTTTCACTTCAAGGCAAGGCTCACCAGCAGTTTTGCTCTATTTTTGTTTCAGCTTTAAGGTCACCACCACAGAATTTGAATTAAATCCTCAAACCCCTTCACAGGGGCAAGTAATGATAAGGACAAATAATCCTCATGGTGGAAAGGTGAGTTACACATGCAAATACAAGGTGGTGTGTGGGAACTACAGACCATGGCTGTGTCTTCCTCACATTAGGAGCAGAATTCTCTACTGTTGTCCTGGAAATAACAGAGGAATGTTTTAAAAAAGCAACGTTCAGAACATTGTTAAATGGTTTTGGGGCAGTCTTTAACTGGGGCTCAGGGGATTTAAATGCTACACTCTAAAAATTCAATGGGAGAAGCTGATCCTTATTTTAACTCCAAGTTTGAACTGCCACATCTTAAAAGGCTTTGAAGAACTTCCATTTTAGATCTACTGTAACCACCTACTCAACTGAATCTGTATTCCTGGCTCCATTAATCCCCTATTCCTGTGCTGCTGAAATTCAACATATGCCTTCAAGGTATGAGAGCCTGTGCTCTATATTTCACTAATTAACTGCAATGAAGGTGCTTTAATCTCTGCAGAGTGGCTTTTAAATCCTTGTTCCCCCCTCTTCACGAGTGAACAGCAGAGGTTCAGAGCATCTCTTCCCTCTAACACGATTTTAACCCTGCTCTGAGGGAGGTCCAGCAGTGCAGCAGCTCATTTTTGGTTTGAGGCCACTGTTTTCTGAACCTGGGGGTGCTTTATTTGGGCAGAGGATGTTCCCTCACAGCCACAACGTCACTGAGTGGCCACAGTGCCTGCAAGGAGAGCACTCAAACCTCAGGTGTGTCCTCACTGGAATATGGGAACAAGCAGGGTGTGGGCAGCAAGACTCAGGATTTCACACTGCAGATGATGAGAGCAAGGCTGGGAAACAGAATAAGCAGCTCAATCATATGGAAGCACCCCTCCTTTTGTACCCCCAGCCCAACCACACCCCAAGCCCATGAGGAGAGCAGCCCCTCCCACCCCACAGGTAACTCCCAGCCCCTCTCTGAAGTTATGCTCACCCAACAGAACTGAGAGCCCCTGGGACACAAAAAAAAAAAAAAAATCCCAAAACTACTCCACAACTCGCTGATGAGAGCAGGTCTGGTTTTGGTTAAAATCTTTACCCTCAAAACCCACTTCTGGAAATGGAGTTGCTTTCTGTGCTGCCAGTCTTCAGTCTGAAAACCTTAAATTATCTGAGAATCAAAAAAGCAAAGTCACAGAGGCATTTGCTGTTGCCCTATTTCCCTTGCAGTGGCTGTTGTTTAAACCTCCTTTATCTTGAGAAAAGGTTTAACTGTGCAAATACATTTGGGGAACACAGCAAAGCATGGAGCAGAACCACAATGGTCACTCCAAAACATGCTGAGAGGGGGTTCCAGGTTGGCTTTCTGTTTGTTTTGTTATTTCTTAAGTACTGCCAAATTCAGCACAGCAGCAGTGAAGAATTCAAAAAGGAAATCTCAAGTCGTTGGTGCTTTGTTAAAATTAATTCTCAGTTCAAAGAATTTTCTTGTAAGGAGTTCTTTTAATCAGGATATGGCATACCTCATTAAGATGGGTTTGCAAGATTTGCCTTTTCTCTATAGGTAGAGGGATTAAAAAAAAAAAAATCAAACCAGCACATCACATGTGATATATTAAAGACTATATCCTCCATTTTGAACTTCAAAAAAAAAAAGGATCCTTGTTGAAAAAACATCTAGAATGAGTTCCCCAAGTTTTGTTTGTGGGTTTTCTTATTAAAAAAAAAAAAAATCGACCTCAAACACAGGTGTTTTAGAACAATGCAGCTGGGACATTTTGAGGAGTGTGCCTAACCCTGCTCACCTTTGCTCTCCAGGATTCCATGTTACTGGGCCCTCCTCTGTCCACTCCTCACAATAAACCACTGCCTTCTTTTTCCCTCGGTGCACAGAGCAAATCACATATCACAAAATCCTCAGTGAGAAGGGGCAGCTCTTTAATGAAAGGCATCCTCTCTCCCAGAGAAAGTATTCTGTAAGCCTTACCTGGCAGTTTGTCTGAGCTAAATACAACATTAAAGCCGAGGTGGTCGCTCTTCCCAAATCCAAACTCAGGGCAGTCCTTGCACTGAGAAGGCTCCACAGTGCAGGGGAGGCAATGGGCAATCTCAGGGTACTGATGTGTTCATTCAAGAGCTAAACATGGTAACACACTACAAAAGAGCATTTGGAATGTGTGCATTGCAACTGGGTAACAATTTACAAGGGAGCATTAGAGGCCAAAAAAAAAAACCTCCTATAAACTTAAATCATTTCAAGTTCTCCAGCCAAGCAACTCTCTAGATTCTTAATGCCAAATAATGAATTACACCTTTGAAGGATGAACCACACTGGATTTTTTAAAGAGGCCATGCCACAGGGATACAGTTCTTTGTCTTTCCTAAGCAGATCATTGTACATCTGATCATAAGTTGTTTTGAAGTCATAAACATTTGGCTTGTCTGGGGCTGGTCCGGGCAGTTTCACGTGAGTCCCTGTGCCAAAGGAGCGGACGCTGAATCCTCGTTTGCTGAAAGACACAAAGGAAGGGGAGGAGAACACAATCAGACTGCATGGACTTGAAAAATTGTAAGTGTTAAAGAACATCAGAGTGAATTTTAAAAACACCTCTTAGCCAGCAGCCAGCTGGCTGTACCTGTCCTGGGTTGGTGCTGAATTGTGTCCCCATTTGTCTGTTTAGGTCAGAAATCAGTTTTGCACCTTTAAAACTGGATCTGAGAGTGAAGGAGAAGCAGTGGAATGGCTGAGGTGGTTGTTTTCAAAACATAAAGAGTTTTCAGCTTCCCTCACTCACGGCCTGTGCTGTCTGCAGTGGATGGCAGAGAGCTCTCCTTTGGTTTTTTTGTCAGTTTTTGGCCAGCTGAGGCAGACAAGTTCTCCAAACTNTCTGCAGGGGCAGCCAGAGGGTTTGTTGGTCAGTGTTGTTCATCTGTTGTGCTGGGGAGTGCTTTGCCTGTTAAATAAACAATTTTTTTCCACTTTCCTCCAAGGAATATTTCTTTCCCCCTGTCCCAAACCAGCTAGGAGGAGGGGCGGTTCAGATTTGCTTTCTAGAGAGACTCCACCCAGAGGTTTCTCCCCAAATTTGCCCTAAACCAGGACAGTACCCACCGTGTGTTTTCCTTGTAGTTACAATCTAAAACCCCACACCATTCCAAGGGAAGCACCTCCATTAGACAGGATTTTTCTCACAATTCTGGTACACAGCTATTTGGAAAGGCCTTTTGTGCTTTCAGACATCCTGGCCTTGCACCAAACACGTTCTGGATTTGTGACAACACAGGCAGGGATGGTTTTCTCCTGACACAAAAAGTAACTGCACTGATGGATCAATACTGAAGTGTCCTGCTGAGACTGTTGGCCTCACTGCATTATTCTTCTCACTTTGTAGCCCCTCTGGTGCAATTGAATTAGCCCAGAACAAACATTTGTGTGCCTGTCACTGAAAAGATCCAGTGCAATCACCTTCACACAAGTGGGGCAGATGTTCTGCTGGCTGCTCTCAAAAACTCTTGGCTAAACCAGGGATTACTTCATTCCATTCTGATGAACAACTACTTGTTTAGTAGTTATAATTAAAAATAAATAAATAAATAAAGAGGCAGGAGCCTGCTTGTCTTTGGGAGTAATGCCAAAATGTTCTTGCTGATTAACTGAAATACTCAAACCTCAATATTTCCTTCAGTGATACTAAAAAAATCTATTGAAAAATGGGACAAAAAAAGAGATTTTCTGGTGGTCTAATGGACAAAGTTACCAGGTAAAATACAGTGGCTATCACCCAGAGCTGAAACATTTGGGTCTGCAATGACAACAGAACTTGAAACTGCAAGATCAGGACTTTATCTATTTTTTGAAGGACTCACACTTTCAGCTGGAAGGATTTCAGCAGAGACTGAATGGAGTGAACAATGTTAAAACAAAAAGCAAGTGAACCACCCAGTGCCTGTGCCCCAGAAATAACCCCAAATTTGCAGTGCCTTCCTGTGAGGAGAGTGAGCAGAACCCAGTGCCAGGGTCAGCCCCACACTCCTGGTGTGCACAGCCAAGGAAATTCAGAAGACACCAACTCCAACTGTCTGGTGCCTTCCAAGGGTGTCCCCAAAGTGTCCCCAAATGCTTCAGGGCACAGACTGGGATCCCCTGCTGCCCCAAACCCAGCTCTGAGCTCACCAAGGTCACACAGCCCCTCCTTTCTCTTTCCTTGCTTCCCCACACTTTTTCCTCCACCAACTATTTATAGGTGCCTATTTCTGTAAACAGTCAAGATATGTGAGCATTTTTTGCTTCTTCCTGCAGGACTGAGGACTGAAAAAGGATACAAGTGGGAAAAAAAGTGCAATTCTTTGCCCCTCCCAGCCCTCCATCACATGTAACTGGTGCAGTTATGAGTCACTGTTCATTTCTTTTCCCTGCAATACTTGCAGATCCAAGTTTTGATTCTGCTGCTTCTCCTGGATGTGGAGAGAGACATCATATGTACAGAAGAAATTGCAGTGCTAAAAAATTCATGTTTCAATTTGATCTTTTCTTCTGTGGTTTCCTCCTAATTTTTTATTTTTATTCTATTATTCTTTCCAACAGCTCTGCTTGGGTCACACATTAAACCCCTCACCTCCAACTGCTGGAGATGTCCCTGAAGTTTGCATGATCTCATAGAAAGCCAATCTGAAATCTCTGACACTCAACACATCCAAAATCTGTGCCTCCAAGGCCCATGACCCATCCAAAATTTCTTCCTTGAATAGCTGGAATGAGTTCCTCACATGGAATTTCTTTGCACCTTGGTGAGTGTCAATTTTTGCACTATTTATGCCTCAGGTACAATGAAATATCCTAAAAATATTTCTTGCAACAACTGGGGCACAGGAGAAGGGGAAAATGCCTGCAGAGAGCCATTAGTCAGGAGATTTTATTAAATATTATTCAGATTTTAATAGCTGGACACATCCAGTGGAGAGAATCATCAGGTGTCTGTGGAAATGTGGTGGCACATTTGTAAAAAATGAACAATTCCTACAGCACAATGGGTATTTAGTGTTGGGTTTTGGGCTAGGAAAATTAGCCAGAAGATGGAAAAAAAATGAGTTTTGTCACAAAAAAGTGAAGAGTAAGACAGACTAACAGACTATTCTGGGACTGATGCCTGAAAATGTGGAGCTTGAACTTTAACAGAGTAAAAATGACATTATTTCAGGAGTTGTTTCTGTGAATACTGTTGAGGGTGATGTGGTAAATGACCAAAGCACTCAGGACAAAGCCCAGATCTCATCACACAGAGCCCCTGAGCACTTCCCTGCAAAGGATCCCAGAGCTCCCTGAAAACAATTCTGGGATCAAAGCCCACCCTGGCCTGCACTGACACACCAGACTTCCAGGAGAAATAGAATCTGTGCAGCTTGAGACAAGAAATTTCTTTTATTTCACTATTATTTGGGGCTCTCACACATCCTTATTAAATTGCTTTTCAGTTTATTGTGTGTTCCTAACAGGAGGATTTCCTCTGCAGGAAAAATTACTAAATATTAAAGCAAAAGCAATCAATCCTGCAGTGCCACTGCACTGAGAGTGGTGAAGGTTTTCAGGGGATAAATCACTTTTTGCCACATCCCTTTCCACAAGGGGTAGCAGGAAAATAACCAGCAACCCTTGGAGGATACTCAGAAAATATCATCAATATAAAAAACCACCCCCAAACAAGCCCACAGTGCTGGACAAAATCATGGATAACTTATTTGGAATACTAACAACTTGTAATCTGCATTATCACTACTAAACTGGCAAATGAAAAGGTGCTTTAATATAAAAATGTGGAAATTTCTCTTTCTTGGGGGTTATTAATTAAAGATTTCTTAACTCAGGTAATACCTCACTGCATTTTGGTGCTGACAGATGATACCAGGAGAGAAGCTGTGAGTAACAACTCAGAGATCAAATTAAATTCTCTTACACCTCAATGCTGACCAAGTTTTTATCAATATGAAAACTAAGTTTTTGCTACAGATATTTGAATTTCCCTGCTGCCACGAAGATCTCATGTTCATACTCTTAATTTCCTGAAGGTTACCTTTCTAAAACAAGGAATATGTGGCTGAAGCACTTCAGAAATTTTTTATTGCCAGTAAGTGACACAGAATTTGGACTCTGTAACTTCCTCCCAAAGCCACCAGGCAAACAGAAATGTGGAAGTTGCTGCATTAAAAAGTTTGGCTGTAAGAGATTTACCCATCTGCCTTCCTCCTCTGAGGGAGAACCACAGCCTGAGTCAGCATGCTTTGATAAAATATAAAATAAAATATAAAATATAAAATATAAA
>VYXF01001821.1:22717-38162 GCA_013397295.1 Polioptila caerulea | reverse complement strand
CTTTTTAGGAAAAAGGTTGGGGGATGAGCAGCTACACCTGGGAGTAACTCCCAGGATATAAATGAGGTTGGATGAGGGGATTTTGGCCCTGTGGGAAAGGTGGAGTTGGGCTGTTCCTGTAGAATTTGGCCTTCAAGCCCAGCAAAGGTAAAGCCACTTTGGTTCTGCTTTTGAATGGGATGATGTTTGTTGGACATGTTTTGGATGTTTATTGATATTTATGGATATTAATTGGAAAATGATCAGTTGGAAATGCCCAGTTGATTGGAAGGGAGGTGTGAGGAAAGCAGGATGGGAAGAAGTCACCCAGAGGGGTTTTCTGGGGAGTGTTTTGTGAGGGGAATGTGTGTTAGCACCCGAATCTTTGGGATGTGCCCAGTTTAGCCCCTCTTTTCCCAATTCTGTCCTGGATCTCCTTTTTTTTGAATTTCTGAGTTAAACTCTGCCCATCAAGCTCTGGGAGTAGTTTTAAATTCCCTGCTGAAGGTGGGAATTATAATTTGAGACCGTTCTTACCCTTTTTATTAATTCAGTCACAATTTGATTACTTGTTCTGCCTTTGGAGGGGCCTGGAAGTGATAGCATTTGTTGGGTATTTATTTGGTATTTATTGGGTATTTATTGGGTATTTATTGCCATTTATTGGGTGTTTGTGGACATCAAGTGGAAAATTTCCAGTTTGGAGCATGCACTGGCTTGGAAGTGAGGAGTGAGGGAAGCTGGGTGGGAAGAAGCCACCAAGAGCAGTTTATTTTTGGGGGGTTTGTGAGATAAATGCGTTTGTTTGCACCCAAATCTTTAGGATTTGCCCTGATTATCCCACACTGATCCTGGGAATCCTGAGCCCGTGGACTGGGCTGTGTTTAGAGGTCTCCCATGAATTTTAATTGCTTTATTTCCAACCCACCTATGGCATTTCTGAGGTGCTCCGTGGTTTCCATGGAGGATTTTTCTCCACTCCTTGCAGTACTTTAAAGATTGATGCCGGGTAATTAAGGGGCTGATAAGGAGGCAGGATTAATTGGGAATGCAGATGGAGCCCGTTAGGGATGGATCTCTCTCTCCATGCTGAGGTTTTGCTGTTATCACCCAAGGAATTTGTCTTCTTTTTGTCTCCCCTCCCAACCTGTACCCTTGCAGAGAGGTGGAACGAGGTTTGATGTTCCAAAAGATAAAAGTGGGATCAGTTCCACTCTGCCCCAGACTGAGGTGTCCTCACGGAAGGGTTCACTGGGAACTATGAAATGATTCTTTGGAAGATCCTAAAGTTGTCATGGGGAATTGGGNTTCCAACCCACCCATGGCATTTCTGAGGTGCTCCGTGGTTTCCATGGAGGATTTTTCTCCACTCCTTGCAGTACTTTAAAGATTGATGCCGGGTAATTAAGGGGCTGATAAGGAGGCAGGATTAATTGGGAATGCAGATGGAGCCCGTTAGCGATGGATCTCTCTCTCCATGCTGAGGTTTTGCTGTTATCACCCAAGGAATTTGTCTTCTTTTTGTCTTCCCTCCCAACCTGTACCCTTGCAGAGAGGTGGAACGAGGTTTGATGTTCCAAAAGATAAAAGTGGGATCAGTTCCACTCTGCCCCAGACTGAGGTGTCCTCATGGAAGGGTTCACTGGGAACTATGAAATGATTCTTTGGAAGATCCTAAAGTTGTCATGGGGAATTGGGAATTTATATCTGAACTATGAAATGATTCTTTGGAAAATCCTGAAGTTGTCATGGGGAATTGGGAATTTATATCTGAGCCTGCTGCCAGGGCACAGGAATGTTTAAATAACAGCACAGTCAAATCCCTGGGGTTTTCCAGGGTTTATTGGATGTAACTGAACTCACCCTGATTCCATGAGTTCCCTGGATTTCCCGTTGGCTCAATCCAGGATTTGGTAGAATTCCAGACTGGATTGGGTGGGACAGGATCTTAAATCCCATCCCCAGGGTCACCTTCCCCATCCCAGGGTGCTCCAACCTGGCCTTGGGCACTCCCAGGGATCCAGGGGCAGCCCCAGCTGCTCTGGGAATTCCAGCCCAGCCAGGAATTCCCAAGATCCCACCCAAATCTCCTCTTTCCCAGTGGCAGCCATTCCCTGTCCCCTGTCCCTCCATCCCTTGTCCCCAGCCCCTCTCCAGCTCTCCTGGAGCCCCTTCAGACACTGCCAGGGGCTCTGAGCTCTCCCCAGATCCTTCCCTGAAAGTTTTTCTGCATTCCTGAAAATATCCCAGCCTGTTTCCTGGCTGTTATTTTCCCCATTATCTCCCATAACAATGAATCCCTGACATTTATCCTTCCTCTGCTGGAACACAAAGCAACCCTGCTTCAAAAACCAGGGATGTGAGCAGGAGGATGGGAAAGGATCTGAGCTTTGTGCTCTCAGGGAAAGGCAAAAAATGGGTTTGGCTGAAGGTCAGGGAAGAAATGTCAGTGTTTTCAATGACTTCCTGGGTTTAAAACCATATTTTTTCCATGTGGGAATGAAAGTGGATTGAGATGATAAAATTCAGGGTGATTTGCTGTCAGTGGCTCAGCAAAATGGACACTTGGATCCTCCCAGAGTGCCAAAAATCCCTGGATTTGGCTGAACACAGGGGTTAAAGAGGGAGAGGGGGCACAAAAGGCACAATCCATGTGGGAATGTCAGGCCCAGGGCAAGGGGAGGCGAGCTGGGAATGGGGTTATTCCTAAATCCCCTCTCCAAATATCCACAGCAGACCCAAGGGAAGCGGGAGGGAGGAGCAGGAGGTTTTGTTTAGGCACAAAACACATCAAAAATTGATGGAATTGTGCAAAATTAGAGAGGTCAAAAATATCCATTCCACTGAGGGTGAGTTCTTTCCCTTAAAACCTGAATATGTGAAATCCCTGAAAATTCCAGGCTCCCTGAGCTGTCCCAATTTGTCATTTCTCTCTCTGGTGCCTCTGCTCTGATTTCCAGCCTCATCTCCCACCTGCTGAGAGCTGAATTATTGGGAGGTTTGAATTCCAAAGGTTCAGCTCTGTGAATCCCATCTGTGCTGTCACTCACCCCCTTAATTAGCTCCCAATTCAAGTGGCTCTGAGTTTTCAGGGTCCAGAGCCTTTCCCTGCACTAATCCCGAGCCCGAATGGTTCTGCTGGGAGCAGGGGCTGGGTTTGGGGATCTTGGGGCTTTTTTCCAGCTCTGATCCCTTGAAAATGCAGGATTTGGGATTCCTCTGTTTGGAGTGCCAGAGTTGGAGTGGACACTTTTCCTTCTGCAATTCCAGGAGAGGTAAAATGAGGTTCTGGGGTTATCCCAGAAAATTTCAGCCAAATCCTTTACCCTGCCCACAGGGAATGGGGTTATTTAGGCAGGAATAGCCAGAATATTCCAAGATCCAGGTGCCAGCAGAAGGATTTGACTCCTTTGAGCCTCAGGTCACTTAAAAGGATTTGTCTTTTTCACCTCCTCTGCTGCATCCTGCAGGAGCCAGGAGCTGGAAAAACTGGAGGAATTTAGGCAGGAAAATTGTCTTTTCTTCCTCAAAATTTGTCTCCAGAGGGAGCTGTCCAAATGTTTCCAACACGAGGAGTGGGAAGAGACAAAGCTGTCCTGCCTGGGATGAAATGAATTTGGGATTTGGTTGAGTGGCCAAGCTCTGCCAAAACATCCCGAGGCTCCTTCCCTGAGCTGTGGGATCTCCTGGAGGGAACAGCTTTAATGGGAAAAGCAGGGATGGTTTTGTTATCCCACAGATCCCCCCCAGCCTCTGCTCTGAGCAGGGACATCTTGGCTGCTGCTGAATAAAAGATGCTGTGGGATATTGGAGGCAGGATTGGCTGGAGGGGGTGCCAAAGCCATTCGTTTTCCTTGGGAAAGATGGATGGGAGGTTTGAAGGAGCTGTGGCTGCATCCCGGGGTATTTGCAGCTGCTGCAATAATTCCTGCGAGGTGATGAGGGAAGTGACAGCAGGGCTGGGGTTTGGCTTGGGAGGAGGCCAAAAAAAAAAGGAGAAAATTGGGCTTCAGGCATCAAATCCATCACCGGGGATGAAGGGAAGGCAGCGCAGCTCAGAGCTCTGTTGCAGGGAATTGCAGGAGAAATCTTCCTCCCATAAAAAGGGGAATTAATCCAGGGCTCGGGGGGATCCTGGGCTGCCCCCAGCCTTCACAATCCCTGTTTGGGATGTCACGTTCCTATCAAAGCCTCTTCCAACAAATCCCATTCTTTTCCCTCGCCGTTCTCCCGAAATCCTGATCCCTGCTTTGGGGTGAAACAAAGGGAGGGATTTTCCAGCTCCTTGGGCCACATTCCCACTCCCATCCTTCCCATTCCATGGGTGTCCCTCCCTCAGCACGAAGCCCAAAGGTTTCCTGAAGAAAAGAAATGACTTTTTTATTTTTTTTTTTCCCCCACCTGGAAAAAGTCAGAGCAGAAGAAATGGAGGATAAAATCACCCTCAGCAGGTGGCAATGGTGAAATGAGACAAAACACGAAATAACCACGGAGCTGCCGCTTGTTTTCCTTTTCTTGCCCTTCTTTCTCTTTCCCCGAGGGGAAAATGATTCACGAGGTAATTTGGGATGGATGCTTGGAGCCTCGGTGGTGTCGATTTTCCGGGACTGGAGGGATGTGGATCTGAATCCACCCCCTCAGAGGGGAGCCAGCAGCTCTTATTCCCATTTTTTATTTTAATGAGCACATGGAAATCAGCTCAGACAAGCTGGTTTTTCGAGATTCCCAGAAGATTTCCCCTCTAAACCCTGCTCAGAAGCTGGAAAAATCTGGGTGGAGGTGTCTGCTCAGGGAATTCCTGCTCAGAACTTGGGAATAGGGTGGGAAAGAAGCAGTGGGAGCTGTTGGATATTGAGAATTAAATCAATCTTGGAATCTTTAGTGGTCTGTGCCCTGTTCCCAATATTCCTGCTGGCTGTTTTCCCTCTGGATTTGCTTTCCCCTCTCCTTGAGGAGCCCTGGGAAGCACCCAAATGAGATCCCTCCTCTCCCAACAAAAACTCCCAGGATGGAGTAAAAATGGTGGGAATTCAGTTGATCCCTGCATTAATGAATCCCAAAATTCAGGCTCTGCCTGGTGTCCTTTGGATTTGAGGCAGAACTTTGAGGGCCAACAGAATCCTGCTGGATTTTTCCTGGTGGAGCTCCAGGAATATTTGGGCAATGCTGCCAGGCACAGGATGGGATTGTTGGGGTGTCCTGTGCAGGGATTGTTGGAAAACGATCCTGTGGGATCCTTCCAGCTCAGGACATTCCATTATTTTAAAATTTGGGTAATTTGGGATGATTTCTTTTGGATTTCTCCAGAATCCTGGAATTAAAGTCTGTAAGGAAGTTGTTATTGGTGAGAAATTGTTGCTTTTATCCTGCTGGTACCGCACAAAATCTGGATTATTACAGAAATTTGGAATAATTCATTTTAATTAAACCATCCTTGGTGTCTGCTGGAACTTTTCCACCTGGGAATTCCCAGGGATAAATGGACCGTGGAAACCAAGTTTTGTTCCCAGGTTTCCTGAGAGCAGAGCCTTCTGCAAAAAACCTGGGGAGAAGGGGAATTCTGCAATTCCCTCTGCCTGCTCCTGCAGCTTCCCAGGAATGTTTTTGGCATCTTTGGGGAGCAAGAAACCAGGATTTGAATCCCGGGAACAATGGACAGGGACAGGACCAGCCTGTTGGGACGGTGCAGCAGAGCTGCCAAAGGAATTCTGGCTGGGATGGGCTTTCATTGGGATTTTATTTGATATAAAAACATGAGGCAGGAATGTCCCTGCTGGCAGATCCCGCCCAGCTGTGGCTCTGACCAGGGAGAATTCGGTGGGATTGGGGGTGCACAGAGCAGAGAAAAGCCTCTGGAAAATTCCAGGAACAAAGTGATGGATTTTGTGCTCCGTGCACTCAGAGAAGCCTTTGCCACTCCAGCTGCATTTATTCCCATTTTTCACTTCCATCATCTCCAGTGACAGGAAGTTTCCTGAGTTAATTGGATTCTTCAGCAGATTTTTGGGTATTTTTCCCCAGGAATAAAAAAGCAAATTGATCTCCCCCCCTCTGTTGCCCTGAAGCTTTGAAATGAATCCGAGGTGGAATTTATTTTATGACAAAACAGGAGATGAAAAACAAATACCAGGAAGAAGGCATGAATTTTTCATTGGGAGTGGGAGAGCAGTGGAGGATCCCCTGGAGCAGCTCGGGGTGGGGGTGGGAGGGCTGGAACCTTCCCCATTCCCAGGGATTGGTGCTGCTGGGAGCCAGAGGCTCCTGCAGGAGCTCTGTCCTGGGTGATGAAAGTGAGGATGAGCCTCAGAATCCTCAGATTTTATTCTGGAATCAAACCCGGGTGGTTGTGCCAAGGCCAGGCTGGAAGGGGCTTGGAGCAGCCTGGGGTAGTGCAGGGAGTCCCATGGCAGGGGTGGAATTTTGGGTTGTAATGTCCCAACCATTCCATAATTCCATGATCAATAACTCCGCCATCCCTCTCCCTAATTCAAAGGAATCCTAAATAAAACACTGGGAATGCTGGTAGGTTTCTGGATTTTTAATTCTCTAATTAAATGTCTGTTTGGCTGAGATAACTGTAATTAATCCAATTAATATTCAGGACTAGAATCTTTGCAGAGATAAGCAAATTTAAATGCAAGAAAAAGTTTTTCCTCTGAGGGAGGGGAGGCCCTGGCACTGATTCCCAGAGGAGCTGTGGCTGCTCCTGGATCCTTGGAAGTGTCCAAGGCCGGGTTGGAGCACTGGGATAGTGGAAGGGGATGGAATGAATGATCAGAATCCTTTCACTGCCATTTTTCTGGTCCTAAACCCAGGTTTTTATTCCCAGGTGTCTGAGGACAGGCAGGGAGGGATGGGATCAGCTGTCCCTCTGGGGCTGTTTCTTTCTCCTGCCTGTTATCAATGTTATCAATTCCTCCTGCCTGTTATCAATGTTATCAATTCCTCCTGCCTGTTATCAATGCACGTTCTGAAGTTGGCTTTTCACAAATATCGAAGGGAATGCCGTGTGCAGAGTGGAGAAACTTCGCTGTATCAGGGTGGTTCCTTTTATTTCTGCTATTGGCAAAAACTTGGAAATCGTGGGGTGGTGTGAGGAGCTTCTGTGGCTGCCTGAGAGTGCTGAAGGGATGGGCAGGAAATCCTGCACATTCTTGGATTATCCAATTTGGATGAAGACAGGACAGCTATCAGACACCTGGGGAAGGAATTTATCGATCTTCTGTTATCAGAAGATCTGCAAGAGACTAAAACTGAAAGAAATGAAGAGAGACAGGTTGGGGAACACAAAGAAATGTTTTAAATAATGCAGGAGGGTTCATGAATCTGCAATATATTGGTGCATTTAAAGCAGTGTGCTCTGAGTTGGGGGCTGCTCTTGGCTCTGGGCCAGACACACCCCGGTCTGGATTTTGATTTATTGTCTTTATTGTCTTTTATTAAATGTTTGAAATCCTACCGAGGCAGGGAACTTTGTTTTTCACACATGGAAATAAGGTCTTAGAAAAGTTTCAATATCCATATTTAAGGGGGGGTCTCTAAAACAGCAGGGGTGCCCTTGGCCCTGGGCCAGACACAGCCCGGCCTGGATTTTGCTTTATTGCCTTGTCCTAATTGTCTTTTATTAAACCTTTTAAACCCTGCCAAGACAGTGAACTCTGTTTTCACACTGCCCAAACTCAGCCTCTTCTTCCCTGCAGACCCTGCTGGATCTGCTCCCTGTGAATCCCCTGGAAAAATGAAATTTTTGGCCTTGGATGCAGCAGGGAGCACTGGGTGTGGAGGGGGATTTGGGATGGTCCCGCTCTGGGGCAGCCCCAGCTGCTCTGAGACAACATTTCTGCCTTGCTCTGGAGGTTTAAAGCTGTCCTGGCTGCCAGGAAGCACCGAGGGGGTCTCCCAAAGGTGAAGGATGAAGGGAGCAGTGCCAGGGAGGTGTTGGAAAACCCAGGGAACAGCTGAGGGCCCGGCAGGCCCTGAGCTCCTGCCAGCAGCCAGCCAGGCTCTCCAATCCTCCTTTGCCAGCTGCAATTTGTGTGCAAAAGGCAGCTCTGCTCCCCCCTGGAATTGTTATCCTGGGGTCAAGCTGAGCCCCTGGGTTCTGTGGGAATGGCTGAGGCTGCCCATGGGCCCACAGAGCCATCCCTGCCTCCCTCCTGCCTTGTCCTGCCAGATGGGGATGCTGCACGCCCCAAAAAGGCTCTCCAGCCCTGGCACAGGGCGGAATTCCCAGCCCTGGAGGGATTTCCTGTGGGAATGTGGCACTGGGGGACACGGGGCAGTGCTGGCAATGCTTGGGCTCCATCTTGGAGGGCTTTTCCAGCCCTGGTGGTTTTACATTTGATTCCAGGGATGCCGTGGAATTCCATTCCTTGTCCTGGCTGCAGTCACTCCATGGAATTCCATTCCTTGTCCTGGCTGCAGTCAAACCATGGAATTCCGTTCCTTGTCCTGGCTGCTGTCATGCCATGGAGTTCCATTCCTAGTCCTGGCTGCAGTCACACCATGGAATTCCACTCCTTGTCCTGGCTGCTGTCATGCCATGGAGTTCCATTCCTAGTCCTGGCTGCAGTCACACCATGGAATTCCACTCCTTGTCCTGGCTGCTGTCATGCCATGGAGTTCCATTCCTAGTCCTGGCTGCAGTCACACCATGGAGTTTCCTTCCTTGTCCTGGCTGCAGTCATGCCAANACCATGCAATTCCATTCCTTGTCCCTGGATATTTTTAGCTCCCTTTTCCCTGTTTTCTCCACCACGTTGAGGTTTCTCCTGGCCCTGGTTTCTCCTTTCTGCCTGGAGCAGCCCTGAGGCAAACCCGACTTCCCTGAGTTGTAAATGTCAAATAATTATTGGGAAATATTCCCTGAGCCAGAGCTGAGTGCTTTGAAAAAGCTGAGGAAGTTCTGACAGGGAGGAAAAATCCCTGAAGGATGTGGGATGGAGATTTCTGGCTTTGGAGGTGTCAGAGGAGCGAAACCAGGCTTGAATTTGGGTTTAAATATATTTGGCAGCCCATAATTGCTGAAAATCTGGGAAATGAATGTTCAGCAGAAGCTCAAGGAGGATTTTCAGTGACATTTCACTGCTGACTCTGCTATTTTGTGGTGATTTGTTGGATTTGAAGAGCTCAAGGATCACCTCCCCATTTAAACAGGGCAGGGTGAACATTCCATGAGGGGAATGTTTGGGAATGCCATTAAAAGACAAATCCCTCCAGGAAGGGAAAGGTTCTAAGGCGCATGGAGTGATTTAAAATTAATCTACTTTTTAGCAAGAAAAAGTCAAATTATAATCCAAAAAACAAACCCTGGTTCTGTTTATTCCCTCCCAAAGCAATAAGGACAAAAAGCTGCTTTACCACAGCACCTCCAGTCCTGCCCTTTCTGCCCCCAGATGGAAATTCTGGAGTGACAGGAATAAAATCTCCATCTCCAGGCCTCTCCCAGCGGGGCAATTCCAGAGGAGCTGCAGCTCTCACAGCATGTTCAGGGTTGCTGCTGCTCGCTGCAATATTGAGTTGCATTTACACATTTTTCTGAATTTTCTCAGCAGTGGAAGTGCTAAAGCTCCACAATAAATCAAATCCTGTGAGTGCAGTGAGAGCTGCCTGTTCTGCTGCTGGTTTTATTCCCAGCATCCTATTCCAGAGCATGTGGAGAAAAATTCATTTCAAATCCAAGCTGTGCTTGCTCTGCCTCGTTTTAGAGAGCTGGGAAGGAAACGTGGATTTATCCAAAATAAATCTCTTTTTGTGCTCTGCAGGTCTTTTGCAAAACACCCCTGGCTCCACTGTGGGTTTGGTTTTGCTGGAAGTGGGAATTCAGGGCAGAAATTCAGCTCTCAGGTGAGAAAAGAGGAGGGAGGGGGAGCTCTGGCCTCAGAGCAACACCAAAAATGCCTCAAGGTTTGGTAAAAGGCCAGTTCAGGCCATGAGTTGAACTGGTCAGACTGGTGGGGTCTGGTCTGGACATGGAGCTTTTGTAAACCCCAGAATCCCAGGGAACTCAAATCCTGTTTAGTGACACCCCTGCCATGGGGTGAAAGTTGGGAATGTGGGCAGTGTTTGTGTGCAAGGAGTGGAGAGAGGCTCTTCCTGCCCTGGGGTCTGGATATTCCTGAGCCAAAAAGCCACAGCGAGAGAGAAAAATGTGAGTTTGGACCTCATGGAATCCTAGGAGAGTTGGAGTTGGAAAAGATGTGAAGGATTGTCCCATAATCCCACAATCCCAGGCTGACCTGGGACACTTCCAGGGATCCAGGGGCAGCCACAGCTTCTTTGGGAGGACATTTGTGTCCTTCCCCGAATATTGAAGCTGTAACAATTCCCTTGGTCTGGCTTTTCCTGCTGCTGTGGCTGGAAAACATGGAAAAGTCTGTTCAAGGAGAAGCTGGTGTTCCAAAGCCCTCCTGCCCTCGAGGTGTCATTTCCTCTTTAAGCAGAGACAACTTCAAGCAAATTTTTCTTGTTATCGTCTCCTCCTCCTTCCTCTGTCTGCCCTTTGTGCCTCAGCTGACAATTTTTAAAGGATTTATTCCGACCTCTGGGAATGCTGCCAGGTCTGAGCAGCTTTTTGTGGGCAGATGCTTCACCTGTCTGTGTGTTTGGGCAGCCTCCTGCTGCTGATCCCAGATTCTCCCTGGATTGTAGAATTACACTGGGATGGAAGATGCCTGAAGTGTTTTTTAAAGCACATCCCAATCCTTTCTCCACAGAAACCTAAGGGGTGGGGTGATTCTTATTTTAGTCCTGGTTTAATGCCCTTTCTCCTCATAAAGCCAGGCTGGATCTTATCCCTGAAATCTGATTTGCACTGTGGGCTGGAAGGCAGGAGAAGCATTTTCCAGAGTTGATTGTGTTTTATGAGGCTGTGGGGTTGTGCAACCCTCAGTCCAATAAAGCCAGGGATGAGAGATGGACACAAATCCCTTTTCCACAGCAAACCCCACAGCTGGGATACAATGAAACAGGAATGGGGGGAAATGTGGGATTAAATCACATTCCAGCACCTTTGGGGCTCCACAGCTCCAGGCCCCCCAAATTCTGTGGATTTGGGGCTTTTTGGTCCTATTGCCCCATTCCAGCTGGGCATTGAGCATGGAAAGGGAATTAAGGCTCATCCCAAAAAAATCCTGAGGGGGGTGAAGGGGGATGTTGGGATTTTGGGCAATTTTCCACCCGTGAGGAGCTGAAATTTGGGAATGTGGGTGGTGTTGGTGTGCAAGGAGTGGAGAGAGGCTCTTCCTGCCTTGGGGCTGGGATTTTCCTGGGCCACAAACCCACAGGGAGAGGGAAAAATGGGTTTGGACTTGATGGAATGGTGGGGTTGCAAAAGATGTTAAGGATTAACCCAGTCCCATGGGCAGGGACAGCTCCCACTGTCCCGGGCTGCTCCAGCCTGGCCTGGGACACCTCCAGGGATCCAGGGGCAGCCACAGCTGCTCTGGGAATTCCAGCACAGCCAGGAATTCCCAATTCCCAACATCCCAATATCCAGCCCTGCCCTCTGGCAGTGGCAGCCATTCCCCGTGTCCTGTCCCTCCATCCCTGTCCCCAGTCCCTCTCCATCTCTCCTGGAGCCCCTTTGGGCCCTGGAATGTTCTGGAAGCTCTCCCTGGTTCCTTCCCTTCTCCAGGGGAACATTCCCAGCCTCTCCAGCCCTTGGGATTAAAAGGTTGTGAAGGATTTTTCCAGAGGAAGTGAATCCCTCCTGGTGGGACGTGGATACAGGTCTGGCTGCAATTCCCAAATTTGCCCAATCCCATTTTCCTGCTTTTTAGACCTCTGCCTTGTTCAAACCCGCTACTCCCAAAAAATTTGAAGGTCACCCTACGTGCCAGAATCCTCTTTTCCCAAAAATCTTTCATCCCAAATCAGGTGCTTTGATGAAGATCTTTGACAACTGGGATTGTTTTTAGGGGAACTTCCAATTTCCTCCTGGAATTTTGGCTTCTGTTGCCCAGAAAATTTTGCTTCAGTCCTGGGATTAAATCAAAATGAATCCAAAATAGAATTGAAGCTGTTCCCTTTATTCCAACAAATACTGGGATGATTTAAAGGAGAAAAGAAGGATTTTGGAAAGCTTCTCCTACAGAAAAATGTTGGCCAGATAAACAGGAGCAATTAGTTCTTAATGAGGACACTGAGTCCCAACAGTTTAAGTCTAAACTCCCACATTTATTTTTCTAACAAAATGCATCCAGATCAAATAAAAAAGTTCCCAGGATTCATCTGTGCAGGGATTTTTTGCACTCCTAAAATGAGTGAATAATTTGCATTTAAATCCAGCACTTCCACGCATTATTTTGTTCCTAATTAATTGGAATATTAATTATCTTTCTGAAACCTCATTGTATTTATTATTTACATTTTATAGAGGTGGTTGCTGTTATTTTTTGTGCTGTTGGACAAGTGGGAGCTGAGGCACTGAGATAAAATCAGAGATTTCTGGCTGTTCCCAGCAATTTTTGGTGTGGGATCCTCCCACAGTTTGGATGTGCAATTCCAAGTTGGATATTGCTGCTTGTTATGACAATTGAAATTAAGCCTCAAAATACATTGGCAGGAATTAGATTAAAAGTTGGGAAAGTCATCCAAATATTTCTCCAAGTATGATAAGAATTTGGCTTTATTATAAAATGAAATTAGTCTGCAGCACAAAAGCTGAGCTTAAAATAACCCCATTTGTTTTCTCCAGCTGCTAAACTGCTGCTTAGGCCCAAATTATTTCCATTAAAGAAATATTCATGGAACTGTGTGGTGCTTTAAATAGGAATTTTCCTTGAGGAGAAATTCCAGTAAAATGAGAAAATACTGATGGGAAAAAGGGGAATATGTGGGAATTGGTGGGGAATAAAAAAATCAATGAACAGTGGAAATAATAAGAGTGGGAATAATGAGTTTTCCCCATATCCAGCAACTGGGAAACTTCCTGGGTTTGCATGGATAAACCTGTCCCAAATTCCAGACAGAAACAAGGGGAGCCAAGGTTCAATCCTGGTTTATTTCTGGGAATGTTGGAGCTGGGAGCAGCCACTCCTGCAATTCCTTCAGCAATGACTTTATTGTCCTTCCTTGTAATTGCAAAGACTTTGTAAAAATCCAATTTATTCTGAAGGAGCTGGATTGGCTTAAATGTCAGGAAAACAGAGTGGGAAGGAGCTGGAAGAGCAGAGATTTTATGGAATTTTGGGCAGGAATTGCTCCCTGGGAAGGAGCAGGGTAGGCCCAGAACTCTTGGCCCGCTGTTTCTGTGGGAGAAGTGAAAAGAATTCCACAGAAATTTCACTTTTCCCAAGATTTCTGTCGCTGGGTTTTGTCCTGCTGCAATCCTGAGGTTTGTGTGGGAATAAATCAGGTGGAATTTGGCTCATTCCAGGATTCCTTGCAGAGTTTTTTGCTGGTTTTGCACAGCGTGAGGCCCTGACCCTCCATCCAATAAAGCCAGGGATGAGAGATGGACACAAATCCCTTTTCCACAGCAAACCCCACAGCTGGGATACAATGAAACAGGAATGGGGGGAAATGTGGGATTAAATCACATTCCAGCACCTTTGGGGCTCCACTGCTCCAGCCCCCCCAAATTCTGTGGATTTGGGGTTTTAGGTCCTATTGCCCCATTCCAGCTGGGCATTGAGCATGGAAAGGGAATTAAGGCTCATCCCAAAAAAATCCTGAGGGGGGTGAAGGGGGATGTTGGGATTTTGGGCAGTTTCCCACCCCTGAGGAGCTGAAATTTGGGAATGTGGGTGGTGTTGGTGTGCAAGGAGTGGAAGAGGCTCTTCCTGCCTTGGGGCTGGGATTTTCCTGGTCCACAAACCCACAGGGAGAGGGAAAACTGTGGGTTTGGACTTGATGGAATGGTGGGGTTGGAAAAAATGTCAAGGATTTTCCCATTCCACCCTGCTAACAGAGTGGGAAGGAGCTGGAAGAGCGGGGATTTTATGGAATTTTGGGCAGGAATTGCTCCCTGGGAAGGGGCAGGGTAGGCCCAGAACCCTCGGCCTCCTGTTTCTGTGGGAGAAGGGAAAAGAATTTCATAGAAATTTAACTTGTCCCAAGACTTCTGTCTCTGGGTTTTGTCCTACTGCAATCCTGGATTTTGTGTGGGAATAAATCAGGTGGAATTTGGCTCATTCCAGGATTCCTGGTGGTGTTTTTTGCTGGTTTTGTGCGGCCCTGACATTTCAGTGAGACCAGAGGCAGCTGCAATTCCCATGTTTTAATGGAAAAAGTGCAGATTTTATGTCCACTGGGGTTAAATTGGATTTTTCCCCCTCATTTTTCCCTCAGATCAGGAGTGAGTAGGGACCTTGGCCCACTTTACTGGTATTTTTTAATTCTTCTAAAACAAAACTCCGACAGCACCACCAAAACTTTTCCAGGGAATTGTTTGGTTTTCCCTGCAATGTGAAAATTCCTGAATTTGGAGCCTTTTTAAAAATTATCTTTTATGTTTTTTTTTCACTCAGCTGTGTTTATTATTGATTTCATTTGCTGCTTTTTGTGGTAGAGTTGGATTTTAAATTCCAAACCTGTCAAGGCGTGAATCCATCCTGGAAAAAGCAGCTTGGGAGCAGCAGAGGGAGGAATCCCACTGGGCAAAAAAGGGTGGAATGATTGAAAAGATGGGAAAAAACCCAAGCCAGGCTGTGGATGAGCCTGTTCTGCTTTTCCCTGCCAGGCTGTGGCCTCTTTCCATAAATTTCCACATCTCAAATGCTACTAAAGGAGTAATTCAGGAGTAAGAGAGCCAGGGGTGCTCTCTGATCCTTCAAATGAATAGAAATTGGTTGGATTTCAGACCAGAAATGGGTTTTTTTCCAACAAATTCTCAGTTTAGGGTCCAAGGAATACCCAAATCCACTGGGAGGTGATAATGGCCGGGAGCTGGAGCTTTTCCCACCCAAATCAGGACGATTTCCAGGGAATTTGGTCACCTCTGAGTTTTCCCCTGAGGTGCTGAAGTGGCTCTGAAATCCTAAATGTGCTCCAGCATTTTTCCTTAAGGATGGAGGAAGGTGGAGATTTGGATGAGAGAAAAGGGTGGTGATGGTGGGCTTCCAAATTCCAGCTGGATTTGGGATCTGTGGTGAGGAATTTCGTTTTCCTCATGGGAAATCCCATCTCTGGAGTGAAATGGGAGTGGGAAAGGAAAGTGATGCAGGAATGGGAGGTGTTGGGTGGGATGAGACTTCACAGGAGAAGGAAAAAGGCAATTTACAATAAAGCTGGCTGCTTAAAAATAAACTAAATTTAAGGGATTATCCAGAATTCCAAGAAGAATTTCCTTCCCAAACCCAAACTCTGGAGGCAGCTGAGGAAAAGACAAAATTCCCAGCCCTGAGGGAGCTCAGGAACAGAATTTTCCTGCAGTGTCCGTGGGTTTTTTGGGACAAAGTGAGGTGGGGGAGGAGGGGGTCAGTGTTAGCCAATTGAGGGTTTTTAAAATAAAATTTTATTTTTA
>VYXF01001817.1:0-24118 GCA_013397295.1 Polioptila caerulea | reverse complement strand
GGATTTGAGATCCAGAGTGAAAAAGTGCAGCGATTGCTGCCTTGGAGATACCTGGGTTTGGAGATTGCCAACCGAACTGTAACACCCCAAAGGTTGTCAATCAATGAAAAGCCTAGGATGCTGAGAAACCTCCAGCAGCTGTGTGGGTCCTTGAATTGGGTCAGGCCCTGGCTGGGGCTTACCACGGAGGATCTGGCACCCCTATTCAATCTATTAAAAGGGGGGGAGGAGCTGGATTCTCCGAGGGCACTGATCCAAGAGGCTAAAGATACCCTGAGAAAGGTGCAGGACGCACTATCCAGCTGGCAGGCCCACCGTTGCCGGCCGGAATTGCCATTTAATTTCATCATTCTGGGAAAACTGCTACATTTGCACGGGCTCATATTCCCATGGGACAGCGACCAAAAGGACCCCCTCTTAATAATAGAGTGGGTGTTCCTTGGTCATCAGCTGTCCAAGAACATCACAAGGCCACAAGAACTGATGGCCCAGTTGATTTCTAAGGCCAGAGCATGGATGCGACTGCTGGTGAGGTGCGATTTTGCATGCATCCATCTACCAATCACACTGACTACTGGGAAACTTAAAAACGAGACTTTGGAACAGCTATTGAGGGAAAATGAGAGGCTGCAGTTCGCTCTGGACAGCTACACAGGGAAAATTCAAATTAATTGTCCAGGCCACAAATTATTTAACACACAATTCAATTTGGTCCCCAAACAAAGTCGGAAGCTCCTCAAAGCCCTGACCAGGGTGTTCACAGACATGTCTGGAAGGTCCTGAAAGTCAGTAATGACTTGGAAGGACCCAAAATCTCAGCAGTGGGAGACTGACGTTGAGGTAGTTGAGGGTTCCCCTCAAATCGCTGAGTTGGCTGCAGTCATCAGGGCCTTCGAGAGGTTCTCCGAACCGTTGAATATTATTACCGATTCGGCATATGTAGCTGGGGTTGTCTCCAGAGCAGAAAATGCTCAGAGAAGTCTCCAACCCAGTGCTGTTTCAGCTGCTCTCGAAGCCAATTTACCTGGTCTCCCACCGAGAGCACCTGTTTCTTGTGATGCACGTGAGATCACACACCGACCTTCCAGGATTCATCTCAGAAGGGAACAGCAGAGCTGATGCGCTGGCCGCTCCGGTTCAACTGGCTGGCCTGCCTAAGATCTTCCAACAGGCCAAACTCAGCCATCAGCAATTCCATCAAAATGTCCCTTGGCTGGTCCGCCAATTCCACCTAAAGTGCGGCCAGGCCCAGGCGATTGTGGCCTCATGCCTGAGCTGCCAAAAGCTCGCTTTACCATCAGTGGGAGCCAGGGTGAACCCTCAGGGGCTTGACAGCTGTGAAGTGTGGCAGACAGATGTCACACACATCCCCCAATTTGGCAAATTGAAATACGTGCATATATCTATAGACACCTCAGGGGCTGTCTTTGCCTTGGCCCACACCAGAGAGAAGACCACAGATGCACAGAAACATCTTGTGCAGGCGTTCTCTATAGTGGGGTTCCCACAGACCATAAAAACTGACAGCAGACCAGCTTACGCCTCCAAGGGGTTTACTGATTTCCTGCAAAATTGGGGGATCAAACAAAAAACAGGTATCCCACACTCCCCCACCANCAGGAATCCCACCCCCCCCCCCCAGCCAGGCTGTGATCGAGCAGGCACATAACACCTTAAAGAGGACCTTGGAAAGACAATGGGAGGATGTTAAGCCCCTGAGCCCTCACCAATGGCTGCAGGAAGCGCTTTTCACCATCAACTTCTTAAACTGCTCTTTTGAAAACTTAAACCCACCAGTCCTTCGACATTTCCATCAACATCTACAATTAGATCTGCCAGAAAAGCCACCTGTCCTAGTGAAGGACCCAGAGACGTGGGAAGTCTGAGGACCCTACCAACTGGTCACCTGGGGACGTGGATACACCTGCGTGTCCACGCCCTCAGGATTGCAGTGGATTCCCAGAAAGTGGGTGAAGCTCTATGTGCCAAAAGAGGAGAAAGAGTCGGTCCCCCATTCAGACCCGCCAGAGCAAGAACGCAGAAGTGAGGATGCAGCATGGAAACAGTACTGCAAAAAGGAGGAGCCGGAGCCCCCTCTTCCCCAGACGTATTCCCTTAAGTGGTTGTTCCCTTAAGTGTGGTTCCCCACAAATGTCACTCCAAAACAAGTCTTTCCTCATTAGTGTTATGTATTTCTCTTTTGTTAAAAGGGTTCGACATCCAAGAGAGATGAGCATCATCACCATTGTTACATCAATAACCATCCTAGTCGGCTGGAGCCATGCATGGATTGTCCCACAGCTGAAGAAAAATGTGTGGGTTACTCTAGCAGAGGTGATGAAATGAGATCACATCTGCCTCTCGTCATCTGCCACAGAGGAGCCACTGTTGACTTGCCTGGTTGGGATACCGTTCAAGTCGGAGGAAATTCCACCCAGCTATAGGGAGTATGTCCGTAAGTTCAACGACGTCTCTGCTCCCTATCGCATGATCCATCATATGACCCTCACCAGAATACAGCTGCTAATTCGAATCCAAATTCCCATGACCGATTCTCTGATTCTTTGCCAAAAGTGGGTGGACTCGCTGCCAAGACTGGAGCAGGAACCTCAAGAGTTCACGCTCTTGGGGTCCACTGCAGCACACTTTTGTGTGCATTTTATTACCCAGTGTCAGAGTGATAAATTTGAACCTGTTTTACAATACAAAACTTATTTCTCTGCAGCTAATTGGTGCCGGACAACTACCACCACAGTCCTTCCAGCCACAGAAAGTGGATATCCCAGGAAGTTGGATGTGTTTTTCTCCCACCACCCAACAGATCAGTTCTGCCATCACCACTTTGACAGAGATTGCTCAGCAACCATGTCTTGGTGAAATGCCTATGGGTGGTGAGAGCTCTTGTGCTCTCTCTTTTTCTTTCTTTTTCTTCACACTCTTGTGCTCTCTCTTTCTTTTCCCTTGAGCATGTCCTTGGGTGATGTTGTTGTTTCTTCATGTTGCAATGCTTCCTTGTTGTTATGTTACTGGAGATAATACTAACCAAAACCACTACATACCTGTTTTCCATTGCAACCAAATTGTTCTATGATAAACCCCACATACGTATATTTACAAACATCAATTGCTCAGCAGCATTTCACCCCAAAGGACCTTTTAACAAGAACTTGGGTTGTCCTTGCCTTCTGCAGCACTTGTAACTCTCTCCTGGTGCTGCTGTACCCTCCTCATCCTCATGTTGAAACAGCTATTGACCACTGTGGTTTTCCAACACATCTCAGGACACCTGGATTTTGCTGAAGTCTTCCAACCTCTTCAAGGGCACTGGGCATTTTTGACGGACATCTCATAGGACAGCTTTTTCTCAAAATTGCATTCCCAGTCCTCCTCCTCAGCCAAGGTCTCTGACTCATTAAAGACACAGGCTTCAACATGCTCCAGCACCTTCTGTATGCTCTGGCTGGCCTCTGTCCCCTCCAGGCCTGTCAGCTCTGGCTGCCTAAGGTTAAGAAATATATTCACCTGGTAGATGAGAAAGGAGAGAGGGAGGAATTCTTGAAGAGTTCTTCCTCATGTTCTTTACATTGAGGCTGGAAGAGCACTTGGAACAGGCTGCCCAGAGAGGTCATAGAGCCTCCGTCTTGAGAGACATTCCAAATCCACTTGTACACATTCCTCTGTAACCTTCTCGAGGTGACCCTGCCTTTGCAGGGCTGTTGGACTAGATGACCTCCAGAGGTCATTTCCAACTATTCTGTGATTCTGTGATTGGTTTGCGTAGCTCCCAGTAGTAAATGTCTGCTGGGGACCCGGCATTGCTGGCCGCTGGGACGGGAGATGATGGAACTGCAGCCATGTGGCACCACAGCTGGCACCAGGAAGTGAGAGGCTTGTTCCCCTTTCCCATGCCATCCCATCTTGTTCTTGGCACTCACCTGCCTGGGTCTGTTTTTGAGCTGCCAAGACCATGTCAGGGAGGCAAGCTGGTCCTCACCCTTCTGCTGCAGGAGCTCCTTCTCCAGACTGTCCTGCTGCCACTGCTCCTCTGAGCCCTTTGCCTGGGCCAGGCTGGCTGCTCCCCTGCAGAGCCTTCATCCGCAGGCTTGGCAGTCTTCTGGGAGGCTGGAAGCTGATGTTCTCTTCTCCAAAAGGATCTCTATTGCTACCTTTGGCATCCACTGCCATAGACCTGCCAGGGGCCTCTAGGGAAGATGCTGACTCCTGAAGGAACTGCTCTCTCAAGATTGGGCACCCCAGGACTCTGCGTTCCTTCAATGCCCTCACAATCCAGGTCAAGGTCCTAGAGCATCACAGTGGTCTCTGGGCATTCCAGAGCCCTTGCAGCTGACCCCAGCAGCCACTCCCAATGTAGGTGTCTGATAACACCTCAGACACGGTGTCTGGTAACAGTTGCCATAGCACCCAATCTATCAAAACCACCGAAGTTCCATGTTTGTCATTTTCACAGTATGACAGATAATGCCATCTTAAAGAGAAAACCATGCTGCCAGCTAGTTTTAGAAGTACAGAGGATCAGGATGAAAATGACTTTTTGCAGTGGAGTACAGCAGCTGTACAACTTGGCTGCTGGGAAACTTGACTGCTGCTGTCTTATTCTATGGAGAGGTTTTACCAACTTTATTTGGATCACCTTTTAGAAAGGCTGGAGTTTTTGTAATGAAAACCTGCATTCTTACATGTATTAATCATGGAGAAAATTAGTTTTAGGCATTGAATGGTTTTGGTTTCAGAAAAAAAAATTACATCTAAGTAGCCACACAAGTGAGAAGACAAGAAATAGAAATCTACAAACCTTATAGTCTTTGAAGAAGGACAGGAAAGCTGATTTATCTGTAATTGATGGAAATTAGAGCCCATGTGAAAGAAGCCTTGCTCTCTCAAAGATTTTCATGCTTGTTTGAGATATATAGTACAACTGTGGTCATAGCCAAGTTTAAGAAGCTCAGTATGGCCTGTCTCTAAGCATATCCAATTCCTATGGCATTCAGTGGGAGCTATATGCCTTGGTAGGCCGACATAAAGTTGCACTGTGATTGGATTCACTGCAATTGTTTTAGTGAGGATAAAAGGAGATTCAGCTCAAATATTCTCCACTTGAAAGTAGTATTTTTTAGAGGCAGAAATTGGTAACTGTCATGTAGAGCACAATGCTTTATATATAAAAAGAAATATGTTTTTTTTATTATTTTAATGACATGTTTCTAAAATTTCATTGGTGTTATGGCATGCATAATATTCACGGAAGAGTTTACGGAAGCAAATAAAGCAAGGGCAGCTCAAGCACCAGGTCAGATTGACCTCTCTTCTCCCGATAAGGACAGTAGAACAGCATTTTACTCACTCAATGAGAATAGTAGAACAGAGCAACCTTTACTCTTATCAAGGACCCCAGAACTCAACTGCTCAGCTTTAGAGAAATAAATAAAGGATGTAACTTAGGGAAACAGAAGTCATGCAAAATCCTAGCAGATGCCAGCTCAGCTCTGTAAGTCTGACAAAGCAGAAGTTTTACAAAACAAAGATTCTGTGCTGAAAAGCAGGGGGTAGAGGAACAGCCACCTAAAAAGGACACTGGATGTTGAAGACAGATCCCACAGAATCATATATGAACTTCCAATGAAAAGTGTGACGGACGCACCACGTCCGCAGTTGGTCAGTTTCTCCCCAGCTAGCCCTTGGACACAGTGGTCGTGAGGGGCCGCCCCAGGAAAGCAGTGCAATCCCAGGTGCGGCTAGGGCAACCCTGGAAGGAGGAATTGCAGTGCCCTCCGGGTGGTGGTGTGATCATCGAGGCGTGAGGCAAGGACAAGGGAGGAGGTGCCGGTTTGTATTCCAACAGGAGCTTTATTGGAGGGTCAGGGACCAGCACAGCACACCAAGGCAGGGTGAAGGCTACCTCGAGGGAGTGCCCCTCGCAGGGGGATTATATAAGGTTACAACCAAGAAGATACAAAACATCAACCAATGAGAGAATCCCGGGGAGCATGCTAGCTGCGTGCCAGCCGCATGCAGGGAGTGTGGAAGGTGCTGCCTGGTGGGGACTGGACCAGGGAGGGATTGACAGGAGAAGGGGTTACATTGAGGGGAGGAGAACACCAAATATGGGGCAACAGGGGTAAGGCTTGGGGTGATGGGGAGAAAACCATCTTTCCAGAGACAGCTCTTAACAAACAGAGGGACAAACCAAGTGGGGGAATGTAGGGGGAAGCTGGAGGTGAACCACTACAAAAGTGCAAAATACAAAACATAGAAAATGTAGGAATTAAACACGAAAACATGCACCGTAACACGTGACTATGTCAAATAAAGTCAAGGAGGTGGGGATAGCTAATGAATATATAATATATAAAGTGTGTTGGATGACCAGAGATAAAATCTCTGCAACACTTAGCGAGTTTGATGATGATCCGAAACTCGGGAAGTGGCACAACTCAAGTTTATGCTGCCACTCAGCAGGACCTTAATAGACTGGAGAGTTGGGTGGAGAGACACCTTATGAGGTTCAGCAAGGCCAAGTGTAGGGTATTGTACCTGGGGAGGAATAACCCCAAGAGCCAGCAGCTCTGCAGAAGAGAACAGCTCTGCAGAAAGGGCAGTCTGCAAGGAAAGGACTTGAGAGCAGCTCTGTGGGAACCCAGAGCTTGTCCTTGACTGCCCTGGGAGCTCGGAGACCTGGGCAGGGGGCCCAGAGGGCTCAGAAGCCCTGGCATCAAGCCCAAGACACCTGTGGTTTGGATTTTAGCCCATGGGAGAGATTACCAGCTTTAAAAGAAAAAATGCAAGTCTCACAAATTTAAATAGAATAATAATAAGATTGTCACAGGGTGGAAAAGTAGATNAACCACCACCTCTCAGGCGGGGAATAGCCTGGAACTGTCGTGCTGTGAACACCTCGGCAGGACAGAGAGAACAGGGTTCTAGATAAGTTATTATAAACAATAATAAAAGATATCTGAAGACCAAAGATTTGCACGTCTTTCTTCTCCTGGGCAAAGAAAAGGACTTTTAACACCTTGGGGACTTTCCCAGCAAAAGCAGGAAATCCCCACACAGCTCTGCAGAAAGGGACTTGAGAGTCTTCATGAATAACAAGTTGACTATGGCCTGGCAGTGCCCTTACGGCCAGGAGGGCTAAGGGTATCCTGGGGTGCATCAGGAAGAGTGTGACCAACAGGTGTTATGATTCAATGGATGTTGAAGTCCTCTGCCCAAATTAAGGCGCAAAGTAGACCAAATGTGCAACAGCATCAGTTCAACAGTACAGCTTTATTTTGCAAAATTGCTTGGAAAACAAAATGGGAGAGAGAGGGAGAAGGAGAGAGCTAGTGCAAGTAGAAGATAATTACCACCATGGATGTGGGATCATCCCATTAGTCATTCAGTACCCTGAGCTTCTTCTGGTGCTGGGTACCCAACCCTGGCTCAGTTCCTGAGTAATTTTTATATAGTACTTTTTTTGCAAAAGAAGCGAAGGTAGGAATGGCTTTCAGTTCCTCATTAGTAGGAGTAATTGTCAATTCCTCATTAGCATGAGAGGCAGAGGAGGAATGGCTTTGGCTATCACTCATGCTCAAGTCTTAATTTAATGGTTGTTGTGGTCTACTCTGGCAGTTTTACAGCATACAGCTGTAGAACATGGCACTGAAAAGTATCAGTTTCTGTTCTGCAGAACAGGCAAAGACAGAACTGAAACGATTTCTTTTGCTGTTTGTGCTTAGGGATGGCTAATGTTTTCTGCAACTAGTTTTACAACTGAATGTTTGTTTAAGTCATATACTACAAATGTCATTAACTCTTTCTTTACTGCAGGCCACAGAAGGTGATCTTGCCCCTCTACTCAGCCCTGGTGAGGTGCATCTGGAGTGCCACGTCCAGTTCTGGACTCCTCAATACAAGAGAGACGTGGAGCTCCTGGAGAGGGTCCAGTGGAGGCCACAAAGATGATTTGGAGTCTGGAGCATCTCTGTTATGAGAAGAGATTGCAGGAGCTGCGTGTGTTTAATCTAAAGAAGGACATGTCATTAATGCATATAAATATCTCAAAGGCAGGTGTCAGGAGGATGGGCTTTTAGCAATGTCCAGTGACAGGACATGGAGCAAAAGCCTTAGACAAAAATACAAGAAGTTTACTTCTACATAAGGAAGGAATTCTTTGCATTGAAGCTGGCAGAGCACTTGGAACAAGCTGCCCAAAAGGTCATAGTCTGTCTCTGGAAACATTAAAAATCCAAGGAATACTTGGACATTTTCCTCTGCAGCCTTCTCTACGCAACCCTGCCTCAGGGCAGTTGGACCAGATGACCTCCAAAGGTCGCTTACAACCCTAACAATTCGGTGATTCTATGATTCTGAATGCTCAAAAGTGTTTGAAAATGAAAATACACATTTTTAAAATATTAGGAATTAGTTAGATGAGAAAGAAGGTGAAAATACTACCGTATGTTATGCTGTTGTATCCCTATCTCAAAAAAGAGTCAGGGAATGGCTTTTGTATATACGAGAAAACAGAGGGAAGGGAATGATAGAATAGCAGTTATAAAATTCTGACTGGCATGGAGAAAGTGCTGTCATTGCTCGATATTCTGTTAGGCAGGAAAAGGAGGCCAAATTAAATGGGATTATCAAGAAACAAGTTTAAAACCAACAGAAGCAAGTGTTTCTCCAGTCAAATTGTAATTAAATAATTAAACTAATTTCTACAGGAGATTTTGGTTAAAAGATTACAAATTATTTAAAAGGCAGTTACACAAGTTTATGGAATAAAATTCTATTAAGAACTATTCATCAGAACTAAGTCTTCAAGCTGTTGGCTGCACAAAGGTTGGGGCGTTTGTCAGGAGTCCCTCTGCTGTTGATTGTATTTTCAGCTATTTTCACAAGTATACACTGTCTCCAAACAAGGATAGGTGGAAGTCTGGTGTAGCTCTACATATCTGCTCTTCAGTTTTAAGTCTCAAGTCTTAACAGTCTTACAGACTCAGAGCCTTTGAAACAGAAACCACAATTGCACTGCCTGACCAACTTTCCAAGTATGCAGTGGCTGGTCTGAAAAAAGTGTAACTGCCCTATTTGTTTCACTAGATGTGCTCTTTTGAAAATTGGTGATAAATTGTATGTCAGTGCTGATAATTACTGATCAAATAAATACCAAGTATTACAGAATCATTTGAATGCAGAAGATGATGTTGTTTGATTCAACGAAATTTGTGAAAGCAATCCCTGCCACTTGTGAGAGTGGTCTGTCTTGGCAGGGTGCTGATGAAGATAGCCTTACCCAGTGAGCTGTCAATAAAACAACAGGAGGGTTTCTATCAGTAGCACAATAGCGTGTGCAAGAGGTGGGCCAGCTTATTCTGCAGCGCAGGCACTTGCCATGGTTTCTGCCTTGAGTCTGAACTATATGTTAAAGTAATACGATAAACTGTAAGTGCCAGTAATATAAGGACCAGAAACACCCTCCACTTTCTCCCTTCTCTATATGTCATAGTTCCCAGTGGGAAGAGTTTAGAACCAATGAGCCATCTTTACTCTTCAATTTCTTTCTGTCATTAAAGACAAAGAACAAAACCAGTGGAATATTCATACTGCAATTTTGCTGTGAACGCTGCAAGAATTCATTACTGTTTTGCTCAAATTCATCATAGCCTAGTCCCCAATATTCACTACAGTACAATTATGTTCTTTTGTGTCTTTTTGAGTCCCCTTGTGATTTATTAATTTCAATGAGGTAAGACAACAACTTTGAAGAAAATTCATGCAAGCAAGATACTTGGAGGACCATTGACCAACACTATTTCTACATTGTGCTTTTCTACTTATAATCAAATATCTCGCAAACCATGTTATTTCAGTGTTGCACTACGTTTTTTTAGAGCTCATCCAGGTAATTCAGTAGATAGCTTCCTTCCCGTGCCGACCCTTTGTAATTGATGAGGTAATCATAAAAATAGCAAAGACAGAATCCTTTAAGGAGAAATCTAGTGTAGACAAAACCTGGGAATCTCCCACTTTCATTTGATAGTCTTTACTAACACAAAATACTCAGAGTAATGAAAAGATCAAATCCTATCAGCTATTAAAAAGAAGTCCCACTAGATGGGGTTATAGTTTCAAAGGAAGAATATTTTCTCATCTGGTTTGAGGAGGAGCATTTTTTTTTGCTTCTTATTAGTTCAAATTGGCAACATAATCCTGTGAAGTTTGAATACATTGTCTGTTTTCAGTTCACCAGTAGATTTTTTTGTCCATTTCTACATTCAGCACAAACTATTGTAGCTTTATCTGAGTAAATTATTGATGTGTTTGGGGCAGTGTTGCCACTGTTCATAGATTTTTTTCTTTGCTCTCTCTAGCACTACTTCATTACCATTTTATATGCAGCCATACAGCAGTTACAGAAGAAAAAAACTAGCACAAATTGTCTTAATTTAGCATTAGCAATGTCATTGGTGCCATAATCTGTGAACTGTTTGGAACAGAGGTTTTGTTTATTTATTAATTTTTGTGAAAGAAAACTGGTTAGCACAGGGATGCTGGATATAACTGGGTTTGAATTCTCCTGAAGTCAATATTAAATAATTACATTGACTATAAGTAAAAACTGTTCTAATAATTGTTCTTCGATCCTTGTTACCATTCAGTTTTAAAATAAGTTTTTCAAATAAGAATTAATCAAATATAGCAAAAAACAAAAGAAAAAATGCATGCACAAAAATCCAGTGAAAACAAATTTGGAGTAAAAGACAAAATTAATTTTTGATGTTGTCTGGCTTGTGATTATCTAAAAACTTACATTAATATTCTTGTACTGTATATTTGTTGTTGTTATGCTTAGAACACTTTAATTCCTACATCAGTTTAATATTTATAAGGATGCCTTGCATTTTACACCTTAAGAATGATGATAGGAATCTCAAGGGTCATCCTTGTTCTAATTATTTTAATTGAATTAGATTACTACTGAATCATTTCTATCTACAATTTTTGATACAAAAGATGACAAATGAAATTTGTCGTTTAAAACCACTGGAAGGAAAAAAAGAGGGGGAACTGAGCAAGGACAAGAATGCAGAATTCAAAATCAAGTATCTTTAAAAATCATCTAAAACTTATCAAAATTCTGGTTTTGGAAGTGATTTAACATCTCCCTTCCCTAGCCATAGTATGAGTTTTGATTTAGTTCAAATTCAAAGAATGGAATTTCTGCCTTTATATTGAACCTATAGTTAGTCAGTCATCACAACAGGAGTGTGAACAACCAGTGTGACAAATGAGAAGGCTATAGGAAGGAGGAAAAGAAAATATAACTGTTGGGTTTCTCAGTTACAGAAGTGGCTCCCAAGGTATTAAAAGTCTCTTTTCCCAGCCCCGAGACCAAAGAAGAAGTCGGGAGTCCTCGGCTCTGGTTTCAAGGTTGTTTATTTTTCCTTATCTATTACATTCTTTCTCTGACCTGCTGAGATCTGTCTTGCAGGTCAGTTTGCAGCACACTCCCTACCTGTGGGGTGGTGTTAGTTTTTTATATTAAAAACTACATGTACTTTATTTACAATAACTTTCCAATACCTATCACCTATGTTAGACAGTCAGTCTCTAAACCAATCAAACAGTGCCACCATCACAGCAGGAAAATGGAGCAAGAGAAGAAGGAAGAAGCTCAAAAACCACGAGGATCCTCCATCTTGTCTTCACTTACATACCATTCTAACAAACCCAAAATCTATTTTTTCACCCTGTGACAAATTAACTATTATTCTACTCAAACTCTTGTGACTTGTAATTCTTCACACAAAATTGGTAATTGTTTCTGTGGGCTAAAATCAAAGGCACAGATGTCTTTGACTCCGTGCCAGGGTCTCTGAGCCTCCGGGGCAGCCAGAGGAATGTCCTGGGTTCCGACATAACAAAGTCTGGGTTTTTTTACTTCACTTTTGGCTCACTGACTCTCAGTATTTGAACTTTATCTTTTTTCCCAGCAAAAGAGATTTCTAGCTTGGGAGGTGTCAGGAGTACTGTCATTTAGTGTATGAAACCAGGAAAAGCACAATTAATATATAGTGACAATTTGGTTTTTTCTCAGTTCTTTAGGTGAAATAATTGAGTTCATTAATATAATTCTGAACATTCTTGCTGAACATAAACATACTTTTTTTTCCCAGATTATTAAAAAATGGGATTAGTAAGTGGAAACTGGATTACAAGCTATTAGAGATTGTTGAATACTGAGATACGTTATGTTAATTTATATGGTGCTTGCCAAATACCTTCCAATTTTATGTGTGCATTACATTATAGTTCAGTTCAGATGAAACTTTTGTTTGTGTTGCTAATTTACTTAAATTGTGAATAAGAATTTCAGCTTTTGCTTATATGTAACATATTTTTTCTGCTCTGTACTTTAATCTTAGAATTAACTAGAAGTCCCCTTTGAAGTTTGTTTTGTTTTGTTTTGTTTTGTTTTTAGATCATGCATTTAGTACAGTTATAGCACAAATAAGAAGTTTAGCATTGTGGTTTGTTCAAAATCTAGTTTTGTATCCAAAAATTTACCTTCTCTTACCATTATTCAATTTCACTTGCATTGTGAAATGTGTATATACACACACCCAAAATAAATGTATAAGGTGTTTGTATGATGGTTTCTGTCTTTTTTGAATGAAGAATCCCACAGCCACATACTATTTTACTTTATTGATTGCAGCAGAATAAATTTACTAGCCTTCAGAGAAACTATGTTCAGGAAAAAAATAGCTTACTGAGTCCAAAAATTTGTGTTTAAAAACTTTTTTTCACTCTGTGAAAGAAAAAAGAATATGGATGCTGGAGAGTTGCTTCTGTCCACAGCTCTGGGGACCTTATGGCTGCCTGTAGGACCATGATGCTATCTATCACAGAATAGATAGATCCTAAATCTAGATAAGATGTAGAGGCACAGGAGAGGATGTTTCTTTATAGTAGGTAAATATCTCTGCAGGAAGTAGCAACATGCCTTGGCTGAGTGGCGAAGGAAGAAGAGGGCAGAAGATCTGGTCTTGTTCCTGTCTAGGGCTTCAGCTGTCGAGGACTGGAGAGCCACTAAATGAAGCTACTCCCCTCTGATGCTGCCAGCAGCCCCTGCCACTGTGCCCATGGCTCTCCCAGCCTCACACCAAAGCTGTCTATTACGTGCCTCCGTGATGACTAAGAGACACCTATCTTGAGGGAGCTGTGCTGGCTGCCACCAGCATTCCACACACTCTGACACAGCCACTGCCTCACTAGAGGTCATGCCAGCAGTTCAGCCCCAGGGCACCCAGTGAAAGAAAGGTACAGAGATCTTTTTGCCCGAGGATTTAGGGAGATTCAGCTCCCTGTGAGAACGCTACAGGGTAGGGGCTGGTGCCTTCTTATCTGTCCTGCGGATTATTGGCAACTGTACAGCTCAGAGGCAGAGGAATGAGAAGACAGGAGTGTGCTGTGGTCTGGTGGCTTCACTAACTGCAATCCAAAGCAGCAACCCTCCATTACCATAGGCAGCCCCTGCCCCTTATGGTTGCTTTCCTTATTTCACCTGGCAGCTCCCCTGCCAGACTGGGCTGGGACAGCCCTTCTCAAGCCAATCCTGCACTGTCATTGTCACCAAATACTACCACCAATGTTCTGCATACAACGGCACAACCACCACTTCCCCAGGGCTGGTACCAGAAGGTGCCTCCTGGGACAGCACCAGAGCAAGCTGACTTAGTCCTGCAACACTGTGACATGTCTATTACCTTGCCCAGGTCCAGGAAGAAGGAACAATTAAATAATTTTTATTTCAAGAAATGGTAATGCTGGAAATGGAAAATAATTAACTGTAGTGGCAATTTGAAGAGGAGCACATTCAACAAAGTTTGAAAGAGAATTAAAAGCACCAGGTCCTACTCATTGCGCTACATTAAAAACTTGTGATACTTGACAGACTTCTATTTGAAATCTAAATTTTGGAAGAAATAGGCTTTTTATTTTGACTAAAGGCAATATTTCACACCCTTGGAATTAAAGACATGTAAAATGATGACCTCTTCATCAAGAGTGGTTGACACTACTGATAATATTTCTGCAGCATATTGGTAATTTCTTACTTTTTGCCAGCAGTTTTGGAGACAAGTTTCAATTTTATTAGTGTTTCGTTTGTATACAGCTATAAGAGTGATATACATGAGTATTTAAAAGGTTTGTAATAGCTTTACTTCAGATTTATCAGTGCAATGATGAAGATGTGCTCTCCATCATTTCTATCAATACTTTTCAAGTAGATTATATGAAAATATGATAGCCAGTTGTCATTAAAGGTCAAGATTTTATTCTTAGTGAATTGAAGAAGGTGATATGCAATTATTATCCCTTTTTCTTACAGCAGTACATCAAGGAATAGACTTTCTGCTCAAAGTAGTCTTGGATACTTCTTTATAAGGTTCTTTATTTTTAAGTACACAAAAATATTTGAGCTAATTTATTCAAATTTAGGTAAATTGCTGGGTCATGTCCAGCCTCTCACCCACCAGCACCCCCAAGTCCTTCTCACAGGGCTGCTCCCCATCTGTTAATCCCCCAGCCTGTGCTGGTACTGGGGGTTTCCCCCAACCCAGGTGCAGCACCTTCAACCTGGTCTCATTAAACCTTGTGAGGTTCTCATGGACTCATTTCTCCAGCTTCCTCAGGTTCCTGTGCATGTCATCCTGTTCTTCAGGTGTGGCAACTGCACCACACATCTGAGTGTCATCTGCAAATTTGCAGAGGGTGCACTTGATCCTCCTGTCTCTGTCACTGATGGAGACATTATCCAATTAAAACATTAATAATTCCAACCATCCTTTTATTGATTTAATTAAAATCATAGTTACTTTCTGTGAAGTCACAAATAATTTGTTTAATCATGAAATGCAAGGATTAGTTGAATATTCCTATTATTAATGAACAGATCAGATAAATGAATCAGATTGATTGAGATCATAATATACAGTCTGCCAAGCCTGTAGGACAATATTGAAAATTAGCCCATTATAATAGTCTCAGACTAATCAGTGATGAGGATTAGGGGAACCAGGAAACTTGTTTGTATATCAAAATGGTATATGGTTTCAGTCTGAAGAGGGATGTTAGCATCAAGGAGAATGCATGCAGGGGCCATATGGGAAATCTTGCTGGCTCACAGTAGTCCTTTAAAAAAATTGGAGCCACTATTTAGAGGTTCAGAAGGTCATTTAGCTGATTTCTGATGGGAAAGAGTTAGAAGAAAGTTTTTCTAGGACCTTGTTTCTGTGCTTAGTGTGCAAAGGAAAAACACATTCAGTGATTCTTCAGGCATGGAGTGAGGTCGACATTGATGCCTTATTTCAAAGACATTCAGATATCAGCATGCTAGGGTTTAGATCTTGGGATTAATTGGTAGTCAAAGGACAGGAATTGTGATGAAAATTACCACATTATTAAAATATGGCTTCATCAAGTGAGATCCAATTTGCAGCAAATATGGAACATTTTTAATTTTCATTGTTCTATATTTTAAGAGTGCCTCTCTCCTGTGTTGTTTATGACATTTAGTTGTAAAAATAAATTGTTAAAAAATGCCACCAGTTAAAATACTGAAGAATCCTTGACAGCAGAAAATGGCAGGTTGGTGCCAGTGCTAAAAACTCAAATGAAAGACTTCAAACTTAAACAGAAATTGGGAGATAATGTTTGGCCTTTATTGACACAGACCCTTTTTCATTTAAGCTGAGTTAAATCATTTAAGATTAATTTACTGGCTACATGTAGGGGTTGGAAAAAGGGGTTGAAAAAAGCTCAGCCATAACTTTAGTGGGTGTTACTTACTCACTTTATATTATAACAATCATTCAATCTCAAATAGCTGCAGTTTTTAAGTTTGCTGCAGCTTGTACAATGTAAAAGGTTAAAGAATATAGGACTGTCGATTTGAAGTAAATGAAAAATGCCAAGGTGGCAGAACATACTTACTTAAGCCTGAATTTTCCCAATAAATAGAAAATTTGAATACCAAAATTCCAATATATCTGCATACCAGATATTTTTTTCTATTGAAATTTCAGCTGGCATTACCCTTAGCCACTTAACTAGATCTCTTGATGATACTACTGTTCCTTTGCATCTCTGGTGTTAAGCAAGTTTCTTCTACTCATATTAAGTAGTAGAAAAGCCATTCTTAATGTTTTGACTCATCTGTGTCCCCAACCCTTCGTATTGCCTATGTCACCAATTAATAAGAATTAAGTTCTCACGTTTTATCATTTTTACTAAAACAATGAAATTAACTATAACAGACATTTAATTTCTTTGTACAGGCCTAGAGTTTGAAGCATTTACAGGACTTCACTTTGAATGACAGATTCCTATATCCACAGGCACTGTAGAGCAGTGTTGGGTAGCTTTCCACAACAGGAATTATCTTAGCAGCTACTGCTGCTCACCCCTTCACTCTAATTTCCCTGGCAAAGTCCCATTCAGAAAAAAAAATGGCTCAAATTTTTAGTTTCTAATGCATGATCATATAAATACCTTGCAATAGTACATCTTCAGCTTTTTTTTTTTTTTTCTTAAACAGGAATTTTAATACCATTCTCTAAATCACTGATTATTTTGAAACCACTCTTTCACTCGGAAGAAAATAGCTCTCAAAATACCAGACAGAAACTATCACTAGTAGATAGTGATTAACAAAGTAGCATTTTTAAAAAATCAAAATAATTAATGAAAAATAATAGGTAAATGCAAAATGCTCTTAATAAGTACAGCTATATAAGTTCCAGGTACAGGGAAATTGTGAATTCTACTGGTATAATCTATTATAGCACAGAAACTTAGTAGTTGAGAATATGTGCCTCCAGTACAGAGGATGTTAAACTTAAGTGGAGTCAATTATTTCCCTTGCAGCTGTATTTACACCTATATCAGATCTCAGAATTCACCCTTGAATGAATATTTGTTTCTCTTTCGCATTCTTTCGGAGTTTTTTGTTATTTTGAATATGTAGTCTTAGATTTTGCCTTCTGAGCTTCAGAAAGGACAAAAACTAAAGCAGTTATAGAACTGCTTAAGTATTTGTATATTTTAGAATCAGTTCAGAAACATTTTCACTTCTGCACAGAATTTGAGTCCTAATTTTACACATGTTCCTCTTTCCCATTTGCAGTTCACAGAGCCATGTAATAAATGTTACAGCAACTCAGCTTTATTCCATGCTGCTTCCTCTTCAAGTAACAAATGAATAATGGTAATGCTTTTTTCCAGGAATTAAACTGCTGTTTCAAGGCTTTCTTTCCAAGTATTCTTTTTCACAGTCCTCTGCAAGGAATGCAGGAAAACAAATAACACCATGCATTTGTGACCCTTTTCAAGCAAATGAAGAAGTCATCTATGCCCAAAGTGATAGCACTTACAACTTTTTTCCTTCCAAAAAAGGAAGCAAAAAGGGAACGAAATTACAGTAGCTGTTTTTATAAATAGAATCAGGGAGTCTGGTACACATTTGGCAGAAAAAAATTGCAAAGGATTCCCTTTCCACATAGAGATTTCAAATGTGTGCTCTCTCTGCTAACATGGCAGATAGATGCTCTATGTCACAATGTACACTTTATGTCACAGTAGACCTGACTTTCCTCCAAAGTCCCCAAGAATTCCAAGAACTGAACAGGGCATTTTGTACAAACTAATATGATTTATAGGCTGCAGCCTCAGGAATCCCCCCAGAGGACACTAATTCTTCCTCCTGGTGGAAGCAGAAGCCAACATGTCCTGTGGAGGCTTAGTGCTGTCAGCTGACAACTCAATGACTGCAGGACACAGTATGGATCTCCCTTATGCAAACACATATTGTTTATAATTTTCTCCCTTGCCTCCACCCCTCCAACAGGCTTAAATTCCTCTCCCTGCTCCCACCTGATTCCAGACCCTATCTGTATTTTCCTTCTCTCATGGGAAGCTCATTAATACATCTGCAGTGTTATTTATCCCATTTCTATAAATCAAAGGTTAATAGTAAGGCAGGAGAAGATAATCTATAAAAATATAGCAATCAGAGAAACAGCGAGTGCCCTGAAGGAAAGTTGGGACTTAATGATTGCTGTGGGTATCCTCTTGCATCCCAGACCATCACCTTTGTTTGTTTGTTTGTTTTATTGTTGTTGTTATTGTTGAATTGTACACTTAGTTGTTCCTAATTTTGAGATAAAATACACTTTAATATAGTAATAACATTTTGTTTACATACATGACACAAAGCATGCTCAAGTCTCTTGCCTGCTGCTTAAGAGTACAGACATGGAGCTATGTATGTGCATTTCAGAAAGGTTAGGTGACCTGCCAATTAATAATGTTGGAGAACAATGATGCAATGAAATGAAATGTAGATGATGGAGTGTGAGGCTTCAGCTATGAGGAAGTTAGAGAGAGTTGTTTTTGTACAATCATGTTGATACATTCCTGAGTAAATTTCTAGTGCAGTGTACCACATAAGGTGAAGCAGAGCATTTGCTGGTGCAACTGTCTCTAAGCTAAACAAAGCTCTGCTCTCAGCATTGAGCTTCTTAGGAAATGCTCATTAGGAGAACTGTGTCTGTCTGGGTGTAGTACACAATCTGTGTGCTAAGTGGAAACACACCACAGAAAATATCTCTCTGGGAAAGACAGCATTCCTTAACAGTTTTGGAATGATTTGTAAGGGTCCTTAACATTACCCTTGATTTATGCCTTTGTCTTCAGTGCCTCTTGCACAGGCTTTTCCCATATGGAGCCAATTAGTCTACTGGAGAGACATACCTTCTTAAAGAAAAAAATTGAAATCTTAAAAGAAATAATAACATTTTGCCACTTCTAAGAATATTAAAACCCTTTAGCGTATCAGGTAACCAAAACTTGAAGCATTCTTATGAAGTCACTTAGTCTTACTTCCTTTTAAAAGGTGAGAAGAGTGAGAAACAAAACTGGTTTAGTGTTTTTGAAAGTTTATAGTTATATAAGGCCCTGAAGCTTTGACTCTTGATTCTCAGAACTCCCTTCTGGACTGCACTTTTATTTGTCATTGTGGTATGTTTTCTGTAAATAGCTTAATTGTAGTAAGAACATAAAACTCATGACTCTTTTCAAAACTTTCAAAACATTCAAAAACATTTTATTTTGTTGCTTGGAATTAATTTCATGTGATGAAGCCACAAAAACAAATTAAAAACATGAAAGCCAAATAGTTTCATGGCAGGGAATCCTTAACCATGAGAGACATACAGAAGTACTGTCAGGAAGAAAACTGACATCTCTCTATTTTGAAACTATGTCTTTCTGAAGCACATATTTATAATCCATATAATCACTATACCAGAGACTCACTTGGCTTGTAGCAGTAGTCTTTAAGAATTCCATTCCTTGCAGAGACTTCAGATTTCTACTGGAGGTAGAAAAGACATATGAGATGACTCTCATAGATTAAACCTTCTGTTCTCAAAAGAAGTTACTACCTGCATTTTTGGTCTCTCAATTAGTGTATCATTGTTTTAGAGATAGTGCTTTAGTCAGAAAATTGTATCAAATATTATACCTAGCATTTTTCAAATATCAACATTAGTATATTAAAACTACATATGCATCTTTTAAACAATATATCTTTATGGGAGTGTGCAATTTTTAATCAGGAAAGAAGTATCCACAGATATGTGGATATATACATAGATTATGTATTATGTTATGTATTACACAGATATGTGTAATACATAACATAGAAGAGTAGGATAAACTTGCAAAGTAAGAAAAGCTTACTGAAAGCCTCCATTTTTGTACTTAAATATATCAATTGCTCCAACACGTGAAATATAAAACCTTGGTGCCAGGAAGATAGTGTAAAACATTCAAATAGATATCCATTCAAATATGAAAACTGTTAAAATTAATATAAAAATAAAACTACAACAAAATCTGGGGAAATACAGCTAGAATTGAAATCTCCACGTTAGTTAAAAGGAAGGAAAAATAACACAGTTGCATTTCAACAGCAGTGATTAACTGCAGCTAAAGAAGCTTCATTGATGTACTTTTGCTTTTTTAAATTTTCTTTAAACACACTGACAGATTTATAGTTTTTGAGATAAAAGGCACCGCTTCTACTTTCCTTGATTTAGAACTAATTTTCATTTTTTTGTAGTGCTTTTTTGGACACTTGACAAGAAAATACACTTTGTGTGTTTCATTACAGACACTGTCATATGTGAAGTTTGCTTAAAGAGATTTCGAAACATCACTTTCTTTTGAGTTATTCAATAATGAATTGAAATACATTTTAATTCTAAAAAATAAAATTAAGTATTTTTCTGCAAAACTTCCTAAGTTTATAAAATTATTTGAAGTCCTTTTAATACAAAGAAGAGTAAACTGAAGCTGCTATATTCAAGCAATGTTAGAGTTCGAATTCTCATCAGATTATTATGCCTGAATCCACTATATGTTCTACATATTTGACTTACTATAAAGAACAAATCTGAAAACATGCTGGATTTTATAGATATTCTACTTGTTAACTCAGGAACTGCACCATTAGTCAATCATTCCAACCTCCCACCCAGCTGTCTCCCACTCCCCCTACTCAACAGGACAGGTACCAAGGAAAAGACCATTGGGTTGACATAAGGTCAGGGAGATCAGTCACTCATCACCAGCATGGCCAAAACTGCATCAACTTGCAGAAAATTAATTTAATGTATTGCCAATTAAGAGTACAGTAACAAGAAATACAAACAAGACCACAACCACCTTCCCCCCACCTTCCTCTTCTCTGGGGGCTCATCTCCATTCCTTCATTCCTGACTCCCCTACTCCTACACAGGCACGCACACAAAAACCATGCAGAGGATGGGGAACAGGGGCCGTGCTTTGCTCATTATGATTTGTCTCTGCCACTTCTTTCTCATCATGCTCTTTTCTTGCTACAAGAAGAGGTTCCTTCCACGGCGTACAGTCCTTCACAAACTTCTCCAAGGTGGGTCAAAGATTGGTGAAAGCAATATTCCATACCATAGGACATCATGCCCAGTACATCATCTGGGGGGAGTTGGCTGGAGTCATTCAATCCTTATTTTATATTTCAGTGTAGTAGAAGAAAAGTTACATTTATTTGCAAGTTGTGCAGTGCAGGATGGTGAGGGTCAGGAATCCACATCTATGATCTTAGCAAAGAAAAGTTCAAAGTGAGTGCTATTTAACAAAGGTAATGTCAAATGGAAAGGGTGGGCCTCTTTTTTTATTCTTTACAAAGATATTATCATTTTCAGTGGTGATTTTGTAATGCAAGCTGGTGATGAAGACTGTAATCTAATTAGCTTGTCCCCTAGTAGAACTCCCTATATCCTTATAACTTCCACACTCATCAAAAATATATTATGAATATTATATTGGTACATCTTAGAATATCCTACATAAAATAAAATATTAAATACTTACAATGCATGTTATGCTACATGGCAAAAAAATCTACCTATTTCCTCAGAATATCATTGCTTTACAAATATGAAAACTTAAAGAACCCGTTTTGGGTTCTGAAAATATGGCACTTGCAGAATTTTTTTTCCCTAAGAATAATGCTTTCAGGCAAGTTTGCTATCAGACTTTAGACAGATCTACAGAGATAACGTGTTTCTTGGTGTTATAATTGAGTGTAAATGGATATCCTAACATGTTCACTTTCTTTACAAGTGTAGCTACTTCTTTAGAGTTTATTTCTCAAGAAGCATAGAGACCTACCTCGAATGCATCTTACTTAGGAATGCCTCTTTTACCTATCTCCTTACTTCATTCTCTGAAGGCAGCTTGGCTCAGTGGTTGAGGTTCCTTGTTGTAAGCTTTATGAACAAACAACTAATTCTGCCCCAAATTCAGTTCTTAGTGTACAGCATTTCAGGTCCCACTTCAGACTTCTTAGCTCCATAGAGGAGCTTAGCTTGAAACAGTGAGCAAAATGCAGGCTCAACACATTTCCTTTAGCAGTATAATTATCAGTGGTCATATAAAAATAGAAACTTTAATGAATACACATTGAAAAGTGTTTCCAGACTTTGTGTTTAGATGTTGGTAGAAGAAATATATTAAGAATTTCCAAGTATTGCCTCTACATCAGGGGAAACAATATATTTTGAAATTTCCCTTACCTTCATGAGATCCCCTGAAAAAAAAAAAAAAACAACAACCTGAAGAACCAAGAATATGGGAAAGGATATTTACTTCCCTGGGATATCCTGGGAGAACAAGTATGTTAACCTAAGTGATCCATAGCTGAGGTACCCACCCACCCACCCACTAGACTATTTATTCACTGTTTCTCTAACTCCCTGTGTGTAAGTTTAGGTTAATTACTGTAAATGGAACAATTCTGGTAGGAAAGATTAAGAGATCTATCCTAGAACTATCCTACAGATCTGTCTTTCTGTAAGAGAAAGTCACATACAAACCACACACAAAATACTTCTTTGTATTTCCTGATATAGTGGGAAACAGAAAAGTAAAACAGCTCCAACAGGTAAAGTGTCACTGAAAGAGACAACTTCTTATCTGAAAATATGTGTATACATTTTGGACTGCTTCATCCATGGAGCAGTTATGGGTAAGATCCAGCTCCCAGCAATGCTTCAGCAGCCCCCACGGGTCTGGCTCGAGACAGGAAGAGAAAGGTCACTGCAGATGGATGTTGCTGTGTGGGCAGTCACAAGACAGGCAGTGGGATCGTCATCACTGCAGCAGCTCTGAAGAAGAAATTGCAAGAGAAGGGCCAGAGGGCAAAACCATGACTGCTATATGATTGCTTTTGTAAATGAATGGGCAGAAGCATGGGAACTTTGGAACAAATATAAGACTAACCCCTAAAAGAACCCTTTTTTCTTTTCTTTTCAACTTTCATGATTTCTTAAAAGATGACTGACTTATTATACATATCAGGATAAGACCTACTAAGTCTAGTTTGCTTCCTGTTACCATGGCTATTCCAAACAGTGGATGTTTACTCCCCTGATCATGAGCAGCATTAAAGTTTTCCATCTTCTCATGGTGTTCATTTCATATTACATGAGCAATGTGAGAATGCATTTTTCATCAAAAGAACAGCATGGATGCTTAGGCTGACAGAAAACCTCTCATTCCAGGGCCAATTTTATGATACTGTGAATGCAACTTGGAAGATTCAGATGCTGCAGAAAGGGCTGTGCAAACTTTTTTGCACACCATGTTTGTGAGTCCTAGCAGGAAGAACAACCAAGAGTGTTCAGTCAGCAACTTAATTGGGTCAGTTGGAAATCTCTCAATTTTTTTTCTCTAATTATGAGCCAGATTAGAATTGGTGCTTCAGACTGAGGAGACAGAATGTATTACTTTGCTTTTGGGGAAAATGAGGAGGTAGAATATGAATGCAAAATTTGGGGTCTTGCATTTTCTTGTAACTACTTAAGCTGTGACTGCTTTCAGGTTTTTACAACAGTCTTTGAGAATAAGAATTTCATCAGTTTTGTTCACGCAAGGTGATATTTTGCACATTTTTGTTTACATCTCTTGCTATGTTGTCCTTGATTTTTTAATTAATTGTTATTCTGAGGCCAAACAACATGCATCAAACATATAATTTTCAAAGAAGTGACATAAAATTATGAGGTTCAATAAGCTTGATGCATGATATGTCATTCCAGTTGTTTATTAAGAAGAAATATGGGATTAAATTCATGTCTCAGTCTCTTTAGACATATGTTCAAAAACCTGCATTTCTGGAGAAGGAAATATAGGCTAAGTACATTACAGTCATTTGCTGGGGTCCCAAAAATGCCATCCTTGTGCAAATGCCATGAATTCTGACTGGCCAGATGGAATACAGACTCATCTTTTTATTTTTAGTTTCTGCCTGATGAAATGTTTCTATCTGATGTTTGTATCTGATGAAATAAAAATGAATTGTGATTTTGTTTTTTTTTTTAATGAACTGTGGGGTTTAAAAGTTAGTGGTAGGCATATAGAAAGTCACTGACTTTGCTTGATACAAGAGTACTGACTGCATTATTTAAGAGCTCTGCATGGTTTTGTAAATAGTCTCTCTCCACCT
>VYXF01001815.1:268762-290385 GCA_013397295.1 Polioptila caerulea | reverse complement strand
CCTTTGTATTTCAAAGTATAATGAAATGTCAGCATAACACCGAATCCTTCAGTACCATTGTAAGTCAAATTATTTATAGAGACATAAAGAATCAGCTCTGAAATAACCCAGAAGTAAAATATCATCACCCCGAGAGCACAGCCTTGGTTATCACGGCCATCACCGAGATTCAGGGATGGAACTACAGAGCGTAGCACAGTTTAAAAGGTCTGCAGCAGAGACTGCAACTACCTTCTAGCAAAACCTTCATCAAGACACCTGAACTCATCAGCTTATTTTAAAACTTAAATAGACTGGCAAAAATTATCTCACATACCATGGAGACAAAGAATGACTTAAGACCCAATGTCAGATCACAGATACCCTGAAACACTTCCCAGGTAATCCACTGCATTAAAAAACAGGTGTTATCAATTCAAAGATGCATATGAAGGCCACATTGTTCAGTTCTGAAAGCAGGGAAACTTTGTCCAAGATTCCAATTTCACCAGTCACCTTCATAGAGTTCTACATTTAATTCTCATCTTTATACTCAGGATTAATTGAATAATTCACCAACATGAAGATTCATCTACAGGTAGTCATTCAGCTCCTCTTCCTTAACCTCATCTGAAGAGCATTTGTGTGGTTGTTTGGGAGGTGTTAGGTTTTTTTTGTTTTCTGTTGTTTTTAATTTTTTTTAAGATTCTTTCTTTCACCAGTGGTAGACTGTAAGCTGGAAAAGGTACCACTAGACCATGAGAAACAGCCATTTTTCACTAATGTGTCCCCAGAGCAGAGAATGTTTGGCTACAACTTGATGTGACACTTTTATTTTTGTCACAATACAACGATCTTTCAGTCACTGTTTGAAATTACAGAGAAACAAGGACCAGGTCAAAGTTCAGCTGTAAATTAACACTCACTTTAATAAAAACTAACTTTAAAATAATGACATCAGCTAAGCCACTCTCTTGTAGACATCTTCTCGCACCTGCAGATATAAAATACACAACAGATGTTGGAGAAACCAGATTAATTCCCTCCTCCCACATCACAACTGAAATACTGAGGTTATGCAGGAGAACTCACAAGTGTAATCAGCAAAGTGACAGTGTGTATCTTTTCTAAATATTTTTTTTCTGCTGACATGTATATATACATGATATAAAGAAATCAAATTCACACAAAAAGCAGGTCTGAAAATGTTGATGTGGTTCTGCTCCAATTACAGTACATGACAGAAAAACCAGAAGAGCAAAGGAGCTCTAACCTGGTGCACAACCTTTTCACTAACTTGGCAATCAGTCAAGAAATTATTCCAAAGAGAGCTGAACTTCCACAGTTTGTAGCTGACAGTAATTAAAAGCTGGGTCAATGGTTTGAGTTACAGACCAGAGAGAAGGAGCCCACAGCTCCTTCTGGATGTCCTGGCAAACAACTCATGAGCATTCAAAAGGAAATCTCTTGTTCCTTTAATTTCTACAAAAGACTGACAGACATGTCAACCTACCTGAACCCAGCCTGACAGCTGAGACTGGTCTCTGACAGTAAACAGGTTTGGGATTTTGTTGCGTAGGTTTTGTTTGCTTTTTCTAATTAAGCAAACCCTATGCAATTTAAATTGAAAAAAACACATTGAGAACAATCCTTACTTCATAAAAATGAGGTGTTGGTGGAATACGTCCTAGCAAAAAATCAAAAAAAGGCATTCTAGCTATTTTGCATCAGATTTGAATTGCACTGAGTACTTTGGGGGTTTTTGTTGCTAGGCCTAAACTAAGTTAAACAAGATTGTGTAGGATTTAAATCACAAAGGGAAAGGGGGAGCCAAAAATTGCACACTTTACTGTTACTGACATTTGTTAGAAGAATGTGCTTACAGAAGTTTCTTCGAGTCTCAAAATCTTTGAATCCAAGACTTCAGGCATATAAATCCCAAAGGAAACAAGTAATTTGTAAAAGACAGACAAAGACTGACAGGCTCTAAGTTGCTAGTATCTTCCTTTTCCTTGCAAGTGCTTATCATTTTGCATGTCAGGGTTCTCTGGTTTCAAACACTGACCCCTTAAACCAACAGGTAAATCACAAGTAAGCTGTGATATTTTCAACTTCCCAATGTTTGGTTCAAAACAAGTCTGCATGGTGCAGAAGGACACAGTAATAGCTTGAAATCATTAATTCAAAAATAATCATCCTAACTGAGAAAATGCATCAAGCAGAGATCAAATGCCTTTCCAGCTACTCCTTTTTAACCCAAAGGTACCAGAAGCACCTGAAAAACTTCTAGTTTTCCCCAGAAGAGGGGCACAGCAATGAAGCAGGAAACTTCCACATTTCACTTCTAACCCTGTTCCCCAAGTTAGAAGCTTCAGTAGAGATCTCTGTTCACTTTCACAGGCAGCAATGGCAGGAGTGGTTTAATCAGGGTCAGTACCTCCCTGACCAACCCATCACAGGCACCCTATTCACAAAACAGCAGCCACTTCAATCCCACAAAGCTTTCAGGCTTTGGCAAGGCAAAAAGATACAGCAGGATGAAAGAGGTCTCCGTAGACTTCAGATAGCATCATTAGAGACTTCTGCATTTGGGGATTTCATATCCAAGGAAAAGTCAAAGCTATAATGATAATGGCATTTAATCTCACTGTAAATAAGACTAAAGGTTAACACACAAGCTGCCAAGCACACCATCTCTTGGCAACAACAGTTGGAAATCTGCAAGCTAGGGATGCCAGGTCCTTTTATTTTTCTCTTTTTTTTTGCATTCAATTTAGATTACTGATTAGACTCATCAAAGTATGATATCCTCTTACACATTCTGTAAAAAAATTTACAGTTCTTTCAACCACCTGCACTACCATCTTTAGAATACAGTCTGCATCCATAGTAACTAGTATTGTTAGTATAGACATTAACTAAATCTCAACTTTTAATAACTTTACTAAGCATATGTTCTAAAAGGTTTATCTGTTAGGGAAGAGTTGCTTTATTTATGCAGCGTTTGAAAAAATAATGATTGATTTGACTTAGTCACACAGCAGTACAGCATGCATAATGCTCTGATGCAGCAACTACTCCTGGGGTATAAAACAAGTTCTCCTGAAGGAATTGAATGTAATTTACCTACCTACTCTTGGCCATTAAAAGTAGCCTATTGAACAAGATTTTGGGTTGTTGTGTTAATTTAGCTAACACAAACACACCAAGTCATCCTATAAAGGAGATTCAGCTTCCACCCTGGAGGAAGTGGATTCCTCATTATTTTTCTTTCAGGGCTCCCCAAAATACCAAGGTTCACATATCTGAGCTGCTCACACACCCAAATTTATTTCTCCATATTGTTCTTCCCTTCAGACAAAGCTTGGTATGTTCTAAAAACCTAATGCTGAGAAAAGCTAATTAGCATAATTATTTACTAACCATTAGAAATTAATAGTATCTGTTTAACTCCAGGAAAGAGACTCTGTATACCAAGTCATGCCTGCTGCCATGCAGAAGGTTTCATAAAACTGGTTTGGTTATTTCCCCCCCCTCTTTTGAACTTGCTTCACAGCCAGCTTCAAAACTTTTTTATCGGAGCAAAATTTCCAGCACTTTTAAGTTACTGAAATAAGCTGAGCTATCCTGTGAAGAAGACAAAATGAGAACCATTTTCTTCCAATGAGTTTACTACTGAACCGCTTGAGAACATAAGCTTGCAAATCACTTCTACTTTTCTAATCCTAATTACTCTAACTATTCTTCGAATGGTATAAAGCGTATCTCCCCAGTGGAATTGGAACAAAAAGAGAGGAGAAAAAAATGCCACAGCTCACATAGTAGCCATTGTTTGAATATCAAAAGTGGAAGCCAGCACTGGAATCACTCAATCTGTTAAATCACTAGTTTATCTTGATGAAATTTAGTTAAATCATCAGACTGCTTTGAAAGTGTACGCTAAGAATATTAAAAACGAAAATACTCAGCAGCAGCTTCCATAAAACTAAAAGCAGATTGTAGACACAGCTTTAATTGAAAATTTAAATGGAGCTGTGTCTTGCAAGGCCAAAAAATATATTTAATTAGGAAATTTAAGTCTTACTAAAGAAACATTCATACCAAATTATTTTTTTATCTCTACATAAAAGAACATGTTTGTCAAAGGAAGGGATTGTTTCTGAAACTACTGATCCTATGTCTTGATAAAACACTAATGTAAATATTACTAGTTAAGTTTTCACCAAGGTGGATATGCTAGAGAGAAGAAAGCACATCCCTCTTATAAAGCAAAATAAAATTAATATACAATTACATAACAGTCTTCACAGAACAGTAACGTCAGAACTACAATTCTCAAACACATAAGCAGATGAATATCATCTTTTAAATGTGTTTAAATTCAATATGAAAGCTGAAACACTTCACTTTTAAGCAATCAGAGGTTAAGTTACAATGAAACACCAAGAACATATTCATATGCTCCAAAACAGAAACAACCAATTCTTCAGTGACTCACAGCCACTAGTATCAGATTTGGTAGACCAGTACAAACTTTAAAAAGTGAGACAGCAAATGGTCACAAAGATGGTCAGGTAAAAAGACTTCATAAATTCATCTGCATTATTCTCAACCTTAATTACCAGGTTTACAATAGTCACTGTATTTAAAACCCCACTGCCAGTCCTCCTTCTTGACAGTATTTAATTTTACTGTAGCTTACACTTTTCACCTCATCTTTTCAGGGGACAGTTTCCAGTGTGGCAGGATGATAAGAACTGGGCATGAGCCAGCTCAGGAAGAAGGGAAGGCACAAACCCACTGGCAAAGTGGGAGCTCAAGTGGTGATGGTTGGTTTTGTGACAGCAAGCAAATATTTTGCTTTTGCTTACTGAATGAGGTGAAGTGGGGGAGGAAGTAATCAGACACATTTGTCAACTCAAATTAGAAGACAAGAAAATTTCCCCCCTGCAAGAACAGGCATACCAAAGTTGTTACTGACAAAGTTGCAAATTCTCATCCAGCCCCAATGGGCAAAGACAACTTCCATGGTACAAACAGATAACTTAAAGTCTGAGTGAGCACTCAGCAGAGATGGAAGCAGCTAAGTTTATTCTATGCTGTTGATTATTTTCTGCAAGCCACCGTGCACGTGAAGCTGCTTCTAGGAAGAGTTAAAACACATGCACTCAGACTTGGCCCTTCAAAACTGCATGGGCTGAGACAGTCAGAAGGCATCCAGAAGAACACCAGGAAACTGGCCCATTTCACAAAGGGAAGAATAAAGGGAAAAAACACAAAAGGCAGAGGCTGGCCAATTGTGGCTAGAAACCAGCAAAAGATGGGTGGTAAATTTTTTTTTGCAACAAAATTTTGGGAGAAGACTATCCTTAGAAATCTGGAAAGCTGTGAAAGTTGCCCTAAATTTTTCTTTCTAAAAGACAGGACTCTTTAGCAGCTGAAACAATGCTGCTACATGAAAAGAATGGGAGACGCTGCATAGGTCACAGATTCAAGTTGTCTCAAGCTGCCGGTCATTGCATTATGAACACTAGTTTGGGAAAGGCACACAAAAATAGCTACTTTGAACCCTCTTTGCCTTTCATTTTCTCATGTCCTTAACAGGAATGTATTTCCCCAAATTCTTCTTGTGACGGTAAGACAAAGTACTGACATTGTTAAGCACTGTTTAATGAATAATACTCCAGGTTCTTCCAGAGAATACAGGTCACATAAAACTTCTAAAAAAATTTAAATCTGCTTTGATGTCTGCTAACTCGATTGCAAGGAAAACATCATCCTTATTTCCAAAGCATCCACACGACTCTTATGTCTCATTCACAGCTTCAGATAATTACAAGGTTTATCAATAGCATCGTCAAACTTCACCCTACTTTACACTATTCTCTAGAGCTGCAGTAGATAAGAAAACCTTTCCCTATAGCTTTAGCTAAAACAAAGTAGAGGACTATTATCCAGTTCCTACAAGAGAAAGGTCATTACAGAACTTTTCTATTTGTAGCAAAGATTCTTCTTTCTTTCCACAAGCCTACATGTTCTTGACCACTTTACAGACACACAAATCTGTCCTTCTCTAATCAGAACACGTTGTGTGAGTACAGGAGACTTAAAATTCTAAGCAGATATCAGTAACAGAATGCAGAAGTACTCCTATATCTATCTACATATAGATCCATATGAGAGTTCCTTGTTTCCTTTGTAGCTCAAAGCAAAATCAACCTGTTTGATATTGTCATGTCTCAATCATACAAAAAAGTCATCCTAATCAAGTTCACATTGACCAAAAATCCATCCAATTTGTAAAATGAAAATTCCCTTTTTACTTGAAGTCAGTCAACTAGGATTACAGGTTTTAAGGTAAACTGTCAAAGCTGTAGCATTTCCCATATTCTACTCCCAAACCAGGTTATACTATTTACCCTCTCTTCCCACAATGAAACAGCACAAACACCAAGAATCTGTTCTCCATGACACATGGTACTTGTGAGTAGAGTGTCACAGGCAAGATGTGTCAGGGCCCCAGGTAACATTCAAAGCCTGACTCACAGCTTAATATAATTGGTGGCCACAGAGAAAATGGATAAAAGTTATTTCAAGCATTTCATTAAAAACAAACAAATAACACCCAAAAAAACCAAAACAAACCACAACAAACACAAGACAAAATTCAACACACTCCTGTCAAACCTTAAGCTTGGTTACTTCTGTTCTTGGCACAGAAATCTGTATTTTACATATATTTTAATTTTTTTGGGTACCTTACAACCATGAACTGTAAAGCAAAACATTTTTTGCACAGCATCCTTACACTGAAACAGCAAAGCATTCTCTGTATTTTGAACACACAAAAGTAAAAGAGCACAAGTTCAGAGCACTACCTGCCTAGCTAGGAAAAGATGATACAACACAACATAACTGCTGTATCAGATCATACACCATAAACATTTATCAAGTGATAAATGCTTCCCAGCAAGCATGGAAACAAGCTAGTTTGGAGGGAGACCTTGTCCTCCAGCAAGATAATTACAGACATCAATTATTTGACTATAGACATATGATAGTGGTGATACAAGTTCATACTGTACAAAACAGAAGCAACACGTGAGTCAGCCAGATTTTCCCACCAGGCCTCTAATGTTAACCTGCTTATCTGAAATAAGAAACACCTTTACCATTAAATAAACAGTGACTGTTTCCTTGTAGGAGGGGAAGGGGAATCCCCATTCCCTCCCACACTCAAGCTTTTCCTACAGCATCCTTTCAAGTCTCATAATTTTAATACTGGCTCTTTTAAATGCCAGTTTTTCCTTTCTCTTTTTGCCAAAAGACTTGTTTTCCTTTAGCAGACAGAGTAGAAGCTGGAAAATATTCCTTCCTACATAGCTGCAAAAGAACATGCCACACTTACAGGAGATTCAAATCTATAAAAACTTTTAGCTACAAAAAAAACAAGTCAGACCTAACACAAAAAAACCTAAAACCGAAAATAGGATAGTTTCAGTTTTAGAAGAAAGTAGATTCCAACCATTCCTGTCACCTTTTTTGGTCTTCAATCTAAGGAGGGGAAAAAAAAAAAAAAAGTTATTTCACCAGAGGCAAAACATTTCAGGTTTCCATAACAAGGCAGGAAGGTATGATTAAGCAGTTGCCTCTGCATGAGATGCATTTTTTTTTTCTCCTGCAAAACAGAGAAAGAAAAAGGCAATTATAACACAGAACTCAAGTATGAGGCTCCGTGGTTGAGAAAAAAAATGAAGTAATTTTAAAATGCTTGCCAGACGACTTCAAGCATTTCCTTTCTCATTCCAGGAGTTGGCATACAAACTAGGCACACCTTATAAACCCCACCACCTCCTGGCCCTAATACATTCCAGTTTTTCCTTCAATAAAAAAAGAAAGTTAAATAGTGTATGTATAAATATATGCCCAAACATTTACACACACATATATCTTATCACAAAAAAGACTGATAGTAGTACTAAAAATAGATTCACACCTTGCTTAAATGTGAGAATAAAAGCCTGTTTTCACTTGCAATTAAAGCACAATGAATAAAGGCAACTGAAGGAGATCAACACTGTACTCACAGATTCAGGGCATTTTTCCATAAATAGCACAAAAATCTCCAGCCATCATTTGTTCATTGGTGTATTATTTTCTGTCAGCTGTGGTGGTCTGCTGCCACCACAACAATACTGCCTTTTACCTGAGGATACCAGTGGCCTTCAGAAATATATTCTGGAATGCTTACAAGTCAGGATTTTTTAAACTATTTGAAGCTTTTTTAAACTGTTTGAAGCTTTAGATTCTGATTCTGTGACTTATTCTTAGAAAAACTGATTCACTGAAAGGAAGTAAGTCTCCTTATTGGTTCCAAACTCTTCAAGCAATGATTGAGGAATATATTGATATACCGCCAATCTAGAAATTGAAGTGACATGTTAACATCATTAATGTTCTCATCCAACCCTGTAATGAATTTCAAATAGCCTGACCAACAGGAGTCTGTTCCAGGATAGTACAAAAAGGCAATAGTGGCTGCTAATCAAGAAGATGGGGGAAATGGAGAGAAAGAAGTAGAAGAATGAATTTTTCACTTACGTTACAAGGAGTAAAGCCATATTAGAGTCTGCTATGTATTATAATAGGAAGGAATAGCTATTTGCCACCTTGTTGGATGTCTAAGCACTACCAATGCCAAGCAATTAGCAGCTGAAGAGACTTCATTTTGGAAGGGTGGGGAAGGAAATGCTTTCTTCCATATCAGACTCGAATATAAAACCCTTTACCACTCATGTGTATCAACTAGAGCTCCTTGCCCACTTTGTAAACTTACATTGAGAGACACCTTCCCTTCACCCCTATTTGAGTCTGTGTTTTGCCCTTTGCCTGGGCAAATAACACAAGATCCATTCATCTGTGGGACAAACGCGGTTACATGGGGGCAAGTAGGAGACTTGACTTTCCTTGCCTGCATCCTGAGTAGACATCTAAAATAGCTTTAACTTCCCCACCACTACCTTCATTACAGGCTTGGGTTGGGTAAAATTGGCCACGTCAGAGAAGGAAGAGCTGTGGTTTAGTCTAGACACAGCATTTCCCCTTTCCCTTGCCATGGTCCTGTTTCTAGCAAAGATCCTTTAGTCAGGAGATTAAAAGAGCACATTGCNGACTGCTGTGCATGGGACCCACCCCGAGCTGCCACGTTGCACTTGCCACAGCATCCTGCCAGCAAGTTGGTACAGGGCTGCATGAATTCTGCTGCCTGCTGTGTGTGTTTAATACTTCCATAGTGAAAGAAAAAAGAAAAACAAACCTGCTAGTTCAAAAAAGGAAGATCTCAGGACAAAGCAGCTGTGGTACAGCCTGGTGTTCACCAGATTTCCCTTCCTGAGGCTTTCCCTATGCCTAAAAGGGTAGGACTAAGCATCCCAGAACCACCCTTAACACTGACCTGAAAAAGGAGATCTTTGTAACCAGTCTATTACAAGGGCAAACATCCATGTGTAACCAAACAAGCCCCACCTCAAGGGCTCCAGCTCTACTGAACTGCTCCCTGCTTCCAGTTCCTCTCAGGCCCCCACCTGTTTCTTGACCACTGTAACATCACCAGTGCCAAAGCAACTTGGACAGCCTGCATTCAGCTGAGGCACCAGAGCCACTTTTTAATTGCAGGCACTGTCCTGGACTGGTGGCACCAAAAGACCACTGCAACATGCTTTGCAAGGGACTGCTGTGCATGGGACCCACCCTGAGATGCCACGTTGCATGTACCACAGCATCCTGCCAGCAAGTTCATACAGGGCTGAATTCTGCTGCTTGATGTGTGTGTTTAATATTTCCATAGTTTTAAAACTTTATTATTTATTTTGAGGCACAAAATTAAACCAGAAGATTTGGGTGAATGTCATCATACTTAAATCCTGACTACAGTAGGAAGATTTGTCTTTAAAAATACTACTCATTACTGCTGGATGAACTCCAAATATGCACTCCATGTGCGTTCAGAACCAGAATTCAAAAACTATTAGTGAGTGCTTGTTTCTGAGCATGCCATATCAGTGTGATTCGTGAAACATGATCATCATCATCTTACCTTAGAGTAACAGTACAGAATTTCAGTATCCAAGGTGCTTTTGCTGTTCCTTCTCTCTTCTAAATTTTAACCACACAAGTTTTAGTCCTTAATATGGTAGTCCATACAAGCTATAAGCAGTTCATTATTTTCCACAGCTACTCAAAAACCTTTCATTTTCTACCAGCTGTGAAGTCTAAAGAGCCAACTATAGATCAGAACAGTTCAAGATTTCAGGGGTGATCATATGATACATGTATTTTTCAGCTTGTTCAGGCCTGCATTCCCAGTCCCAGAAATATCAGCAGCTGATGAAAGTCAGATCATCATGTACTTGCTACTTCCATGCTGACAAGATGTGGCCACAACATGAAGAAGCAGGAGAGATAATGAAATCCAGGACTCCCCACCATAGGTCTGTATTTTCACAAGATCCATAAGTTCTGCATTTTAATGCTGGAAATGTTAATTTATTTTCCTGAATCTTCAGAATCCTCTCTTTCTCACCTCAGTGGCAAAACACCCCTCCCTTATCCCACACCTGCAGCATTAGGAAGCATTAGCTGTTATCAACAGGGAATGAACCTGCTTCCATTCTGGCTTGGGCACCACTGGCACTTCTGGTTTGGCATTCCTACTGGTATCTAAGCTACAATTAATAATAAGCTTTACTACGTCAAAATGGAAATTGTGTGAGCTGAAAGATCATCTTGTCCTCTGAGAACTTCCCATTTTTATTTCAGAACAGAGTGACACTTTTGCAGTTATTTGGTCACAGGCTTACTAAAAAGATAAGGATCCCACATATCATGTTTCTTTCTGCAGCTGCATGGCCATTTTTACTTTAATTTTTTGGGAAAGAGTTCACCTTTCAGTGCCATAAAAATACTATTACTTCAATTTTCTCTCCCTGCAAAGAGCAAGCCAGCCTCTACTTTTGAAGGGCTTGAGCATGAAGTTTCAATAAAAGCTTCAAAATCAATTCCAAAAAGTTTGACCGAAGTACAAATCCACCATAACATGGCCCGAGCACGTGTGGAGGACACCTTGCTGTTTTCCCACCTGAGCCATGCAGGGATGCTCAGAGGGAAGTACGAAGCTCAGCGCAGCGCTCTGCAGCACCAGGGCTTCCCCGCGGGTCCCAGAGCTGCCCGAGGTGTTATATTGTGTTGTATGGTGTTATATTGTGTTAGATTGTGTTGTATGGTGTTATATTGTGTTATATTGTTGGGCCACCTCGTGGCACATTCGCTGCATTACAGCACCACCAGGGCCGGGGAGACGCCGGGTCCGTTCAAACCCACGCAAGCAAACAGCATCCACGACGTTCAGCTACAGCATCCTAGAGAAGCAGCATTCCCTCCATCAGGAAAACATGAATTCTGAAAGCTAAGCGACACAAAACCATCAATCACCCTTCTCTATGCACTTGGTTATCCCAACCGATAGCTCCTTACAAAGCAACCTGCCTGCAAGTTTTTACAAGCCACATTCAGTCTGTATATACATAATGCCTCACAGATGAGACGATCGTAGCCCATAATATCAGCTGAAAAAATACTCAGCTATATGAAATTCCCCCCCCCAAAAGAAGAACAAAAGTATGTTTTCTGAAGACTGACTGAAAACTACTTTCACATGCAACAGTTTTCATACACTTTCATGCACCATCTTCAAAATAAAGTCCTACAATCCAAGGTTTGTTCCAAAACTGTTAAATTGTTGGACCAATCTAACTTAAATGAATCAAAGGCAGAAAGTAAGTGTGGGTCTTCTGAGGTCTCAGATAAAAAGGAAAGCATTTTTACTGCAGAGGATTCCCTAGACATGAATGGATCTATGCACATGAACTCTCCAAATTCCCTGCACTCACAGGGCAATCAACAAAGACACTGCCAGGGCAACACTGGCTGCTGCAAGACAGCTCTCATGTAACAACCCATTTCATTCCACAGTGATTTATTTCCACTTCTACACCCTAAGACAGTACCAAAACACACAGCTGGTTTTTATACAAAATAAGCATTGTGTGACCAGTGGTAATGTAATCTTCTTACCACTCCACTGTAACTATTACTTCAAGGGATCCTTCTTGGAATAATTATAGTTTTACATTGTTGCCCCTACTGGCATCACGCAAAGACAGTAGCTTTTAAGAGTTAAAAAAAAACAACAACCCAAACAAACCACAACAAATCCAACACCTCACACACTTAAAGCCATTTTAGATCCTTGTTTACCACTATATACTCCCCATACTGTCCATAAATGGTTTCTGTACACATACTATATATAAGGTATAAAGAAATACCAAAGTGCTAGCTACAAACTTATAAAAAATGAGTTCCAAGCCTCAAAACACAGGAAAGCTCATCACACAAGACCCTGGCAGAACACAGCACACCACTTACAGACAAATAAATTACATAGGCAATCTCAACACAGTACATCAGTACTAAGAAGTCATGAACTTTCCATCGGCCCCAGAAGTTTCAAAGTAAAGAAGAGGATTTAAAAGGCTTTAACCAGCTTCCTAGTCTTTTTTTAGACATTAGGAAAATGCTAACAAGGAGCACTGTTGGGATATGGCACACCAGATACTTCACTAGAGCTCCCATAGTGAATTGACAGAAGAGTAGAAATCATTACTTATTTACTTACTGCCTTCTTTCCCATTCTATCCTTTACTGAAGTCACAAAGTATACAAATACTAACCTTCTTTCTAGCTCCTTAACAGTCCTGAGAGAGATGGAATGAAGATAACCACAGCAGAAATAGAGGGATGCTCTAACACAGGCTCCCACCCATTTCCTACCTCCATCCTCATTTTGCCTATTCCCATCTCTCCCTTACCAGAAAACTTCCTACAGCTTATAAAGTTTCATATTTCCCCACTTCTGCAGCAAAAAGTAATGAGGGTGGGTACTAGCAAGATGAGACACAACTGGAAATTGTAGTAAAAATTGGCTTGAAGCCCACAACTGAAGAGAACATCTTAATCAGCTCAATCTAAAAAAGCTTTTCTCCCAAGTGATTACTTGAAAGCATCTAAGTGAACATTTAAAAAGAAAAACTAGGGACAGGTCTTTGAGTGGGCTTGAGGGCAGTCCTAGACACCTTTCAATCTCAAAATATCCAACCCTATCCCCATAGCTTCCAAAAGACTTTCAGACAAACTTGATTTACATTAGTGGAATTCTTCAAAATCTTCTCTCCATCATAATCTCACTTAGGTTACTAATTTGGAAAATTCAGATCATCCCACTATACAGATATCTAAATCTGGGATGAAAACAGTCAGGACAAAAACCACCGAGCCATTTAACTACTTTAGGCTGTGTTTCAATAGGAGGAAAGCATCTGTATTATGTTTTTTGGATTCAGTGTTTAACTACAATGTTAAAGAACTGCTTTTTCCTAAGGCTGGAAAACACATGTTTCTACATTTTCAGTCTGGACTGTTCGAATTACCATCAACATCCTGAATCAATGCAGTTTTAAAAAATATTCCTCCAGCATTAACACCAACATATTCACTAACTGATGCATCATTTCCTTGCAGCAAATATCCAGATCAATTTCCACACAATTACAACTTTGAAAAAAAATAATCTTATCATTAACTTCCCCTTTATCTTCCCTCAAGAGTTCTGGAGTTTGTGCAGAAATAATTGATATTTTACATCACCACAATCACTTGGCTCAAAAGACAATGTCTGCGTCATTCCATGAAATATCTCTACCTGCTTGCAATGATTTAGGATAAAGACTACAGCTGATAATAAAACAGTATTTTCACCTTTAATAGAAGTTAAATAACCTTGGTTCTAATAACACAAAATTTGTATGGACAGGAATGGATACACTGTAAGCAATGAACAAGCTGAAGGTTTGTTAAGATCCAAATTTTGCAGAGGCGTAAATTGCATTACAATGATTAGTCAACTTTGGATTTTAATGTTTAAGGTCAACCTGAATATGCTAACTTTTCCCACATTGGCAGAAAGCTTCAAGAGCTTTATGCTGACATTGAAGACTGTATCTAAATAACTCAAGAATATTTCTAAAATGGCAATACATGTTAATTTAAATAAACACTGCATATCAGCATGGGATTCTATGCTGATCTTGCTCCTAAAATAATAAAAATTAATGAATCTTGATGGAAGGCACATTTAGAAAAGAAATAATGTATTAAAATGTTAGAACATTAGACTATTACTATTTTCTATATTGATATTATACCATTAGTATATCACTATTTTCAAAATAATGCTCTGTTCTTCAGTTCACTATGGAAATAACATACCCAAGTACATTGAATGAGGCCTGTGACAAAATGAATAAGAAATATTCGGTAACAATAAAAAATAAATCTGAAACATTGTTAGTGTGCCCAAATTAAAACTCTTCAGCAGCCAGATTTTGAATCTCAGAGCAGGATTTGATCACCATAAAAGATACCCATCTACATAACCATCACCAAAAAATAGGATTAGGTTTAAACATCTTCATGCAAAATATACCCACACTTCCCAAAAAGCAAGTCACAGGCAGGCATTGTGAAGGCCACTTTCACACAAAGTGAAGAATTCGTTATAAGATCTGTAACTTAGCTCAGGAAGAAAAATGCTGGTACACACACAGGGTTTCCCCACACCAGTAAGTATGCAACACAAAAACGCCTTCTCTTAAACAGCTGATTCACATCTCAGTTGCCTGCAACATCTCTAATCTCTATTTAGAAAATATTCAACTCTCTTCAATAAAAGGAAATGCACTTCCCCTGTCTAGACATCCAATTTAAAAAGAGAGAAACGCTTTTTTGGATTTCAATTATAGAACACAACTGCTAGAAACTTCTTTTATTTAAAATTTTTGAAACTCACACAGTAGTTTAGTCATGAAACTAAACCAGTAAATACAAACCAACTATTCATTTGCCCTTCAACAGCAACAGTAAGTTTAATGACCTGTTCCATGCAAAAATGCCACATAATCCTATATTGTAGGCTTCAGCTGTTAACAGTTACATAAATATTCATCCAAATAAGTTTATTGCATGTTGTTAACTATCTTATATACATATACATTATCTAAAATTCTTTCTTTTGTTCTAGAACTGAGATTTTTTCCAAGGACCCTTTTGGTGGAAAGCCATGGTTTCATGAAGAGCACTTCAAACTGGACAATTGTCTGCAATGCTAAAACAGGTCTGGATTTTAACACTCTGCTGGCAGCAGCTGGAGTTTCCTCAAGGCTAACATGTTAATACAAGCATGCATTTGCACTTGAGTTGAGAAACATGAACTCTCAGCTTTGAAGGGTTAAATAAGGAAAAAAGTAGGCATTGCTTGCCAAGGGACTACCTGAAAAGTAGCAATTCCTACAGCTGTGCTTTTAACCCTGACTTCTCCAAAGCTGCAGAGGGGTAAAGGCAACCCAAGGCTAACAGTTAGCAGATAAAAGCTATTGACATTGTCAGAATAGTTCAGATTTCTTTTTTGTATTTCACAGAAATTAAAAAACAAGAAACCTATAGTCTAAAATTACCTTAAACTGTGCAATACCAAAGCAATGAAATCTAGTTGATAATTACATTTCCCAAATTAAGCAGTCTCATCAAGATTATGAAAAATCAAGTCACTAAGCTCAGGGGAGCAGGGGGAAGCTATGTATCTGTTTGTGTATTTAGTGGCTTGGGGTTTTATGAAAGCACAGAAGTAAGGATACAGCACACCATGACTGTTGCTTTAAGTTGATGTTTCAGAAAAGTATAATTAATTATAGAACCAAAGTAACAGAAATTTATTTTATTATGGCTTTTAGCAGCTCCTTTAAAATTTTAGTATTATTTATTTTTCATTTTAGTGTACCTACTGAATTTATGCAAAGTTCAAGGAAAATAAGAAATATTTTTAATTTCTACGTTCCAAGCGCAATTTTCAAGAAGCCAGCTATATTAGTATAGGCATTATTTTCAACTGGAGCATATTGACACTGAAAAGTATTTTTATTCTACAGTAAGGAATACAGGAATCCAGAAACAAGTTTTCCCTTTAGCCGATTATCCAACTAAACTGACATATAAGTACTCAGCAAGGGAACTGTGGTGCAGTCCCAAGTCAGTAAATTCAAGAGCAAGCCATTCACCACATTTATTACAACAGTTGTTTCTTTGTAAAATTGTTTTGCCAATAAATCTGATAAAACAAAGCTCAAACTAGAGACAAGCTGTTTTATAAAATATGAATGGCAGGATACATTTTAGCAAAGTGAAATCTCCCCACAAGGGAGCTGTCAAATATGTAATTACTTTATAAGCATCTTAAATGTTTCTAAAACTCTATATGGCATATAAACTAGGCATTTTATTATTAAGACCATACTTGGGTAAAGCTTTACGCAGTATCTGTTTCACTGCTGGTTACCAGATGAGTTTCTTTAAGACACAGCACAACAAACACGCTAAGGATTGTTAAAAATGGCCAGTTTCAGGGGATCTTTGTGGTAAGAATGAAAAATACCACTCAAAGACTAACATAATTCTGGCCACAGATACAGATTGTACTGGAAGAATTTTCCTAAGTCTAAAGAGTTCTTTGCTGCTAGAAATAAAGCCAATTAGCCAGTTACAATAAGAGAAAAAAAACCCCACTCAACCAACTGACAAAAAGACTCATTCTTGCAACCAACACCAATCACCTACACAGAATGTGAGATAGAATTATTCTGTTTTATTCCCATACTCGCCAGAGTTTATGTTCTCATGCATGTATCAGATATTATTCAAAAGTGCTTTTAACAGGCCCATTTTCATAGTCTAACTTCAGAAGCATTTTGGCATAAAACAAAAAAAACAAAAACAACAGTAAAACTCCCAACAAAACAAAACCAAATGGTTTAGAAAATTCAGTTAAAAAGGTCCAACAACTTCCTATATTTGATAGGAGCTAGATCAGGTAAGAATACCAAGCAGTTGCATTTTTTGGCAAAGCTAACTGCATAGCAAAAAAGTTCTCCTAATTGAAGCTGCCCACAGCTTCTAACCATGAGACAGTCATTTAGTTTAAATGGCTATTGTATTAATACAGAAAAATCTGTGATACTGTAAAAATCATAAAATTATCTCCTGATTAAGGGAGATAATTCATCATGGTGTCTTTTTGCTAGGATTATTACTTGGCATAGAAACAGCTTGAGTCTTCAGCTAGTTAGGACTTTTCTGACAAAGCTATTACAAGATAATCAAACTATTACAGATAAATCAAACTTTTCATGGGAATATACTAGGGACAAACTTTACTAAGGAAAACATCGTGGTTTGCTGAGTACATGGGCTTTTGCTTTGAGTATTAGCCACTCCCAGACTTTGGAGGAGCATTTGTGTATGGTCTTTACAGACAACCAGCAAATACAATATTTACTTGTTTAGTCTGAGCAACTAGTACAAGAAAAAGAATTTGGATGATTAAGTGAAAAAATATTTCAGATATTCATTTGTCAGAGAGATGAGGACCAAATTGTGAGTTTCACTGAATAGACAGGAAGCAAATATATTATATTTTTAGATGCCCACAAAGGAAAAATAAAGAGAAAACTGATTGTTAGCAAGTTGATGACATCACCTTAAAGTGGGTTGCCCCCACTTCAGCAGTCAGAAGCTGACAAATTTCACCTTGTATACAAGTTATATGGCAACACAAGCAAGAACACTTAAGCATAAAAATAGAGAGGATGCTGCCGCCCACATCATTCTTTGTGGTTTAATCAAGGTTGATTCACAGGTGCGCTCTGTTCCAACCCAAGCCCTAGTGCACATGTAATTACAGATTAATGAGATACTGTAAGAGAGCTTGGTGTGACTTAAGGTGGGCATTTCTTAGGTGAATTTTCTCAGATGAAGACACTGTGACAGCAATTAAAGTCTAAATATAACAACTGTACTCAAGCAGTAGACTCCAGACTATCAGCTAGAGATCCCAACAATCACCAAAAAAATTATTTATTGCAGTGTTGCCTCTCTAATATACAATTTTGTACTCCTTCTGTACAAATTCCTCAAATAATTATAAATTTCTTTTGCATAGATCTGTGAACAAATTGACCTTGCAGACTTGCAAAAGCCCCCTCCTTCCTGATGACGGTCAGCCAACAGAACCTACTTGAAGCCTCAATATTCCTTGCTGTCGAAGGCTCTTCATTTCCATAACTCACAGGAATTTCCCAGGCTTATATAAGAAGCATTCCCACATGGATGTGCTGCCAAATCAAGCAAAGGTACTGAGCACACATTTTCAACACAACAGGCACAGTATAAATAGCAGTCTTAGACTTTCACACCCACTATTGTGCTAAGCTTTTATTCTAAAGCCTGTAAATGTAAGCATATGGAAGGTGGCAAGGTCTATTAAACAAAATTGTGGCATATAAGAAAAAAGCTTTTTTTTATCACATCACATTTGCCTGTTAAGCACAGAGAATATTTGACTATGATATGTTTATTCTATGTTTTTACTTAAAGACCACAAATCTCTTCAAACACTTGAAAGATAAAACACCACTTTCACTGCTTTAACTTTAGAATACCTGTTATCACAGAAACTGCTACTCAGTTAGCAAGAGGAAACAGCTTTAAACAAGTCAGTAACTCACAAGAAAATAGCTTCAAACAAGACAGTAACTCAGCAAGAGAAAATAGCATCAAACAAATCAGTAATTGTTTAGAGCAAAAGATACCTTCCACCTTGTGGGGGCTTGTGGCAGGGAGTGCATTCCCCTGTAGACAAGGCTAACAAATTAAGGAGGATAATGAAGATGCTCACAATGCCTAATTTTTCCCGGACTGAGGGAATAAAGGAGAAAGTTGAAACTGTGACAGAATTCCAAAGTCCAATTTATTACACAAAGATCATGAACCAAGGTGATGCCACACAATGGTACGATTACCTAAGTAATGTGGTTAAATCCAGAGAGCAGCTCATGCTGTTCACTACTCCTAGCAGTTCTAAAGCTCAGAAGACTCATCCACTAGGAAAGGACAGAGTTGTACTTCGATAATTTGTCACATACACAGGCAAGAGAAGAGACAGAAACACAGAAGAAAAAGGCAGGACACCTGATGCTTTAGGATTTTCAAAGGTAGCCTCTATCCCCCAATCATTTTTCACGCTAACTGGAATCTTTCAACATCTGTAAAACTGAAAATAGTACGCTCAATAAGTCCTCATCTCAGTATAAAGTGTTTCCAAGTTGAAAACAGACCTCTGGGATAAAGCAAAATGAAAAAAAGATGTGAGAAACCAAATAATGCGGCATCACTCCATTTATTATCCCATTACAGTGAAAAATACACAACTTGTTAGAAACATCAGGGAACAAACACAAAAGAAATCTTGCATACAAAAAAACCAGTAAGAAAACATTAGACTGTAGAAGCCTATTTCATTCTGCAAGTTTGTTTTCCTTTTTATACACACAAGTCAGCCTTACTGTGAAACTACCATCTGCTTTCCAAAACTCTTTATCCTTTGGCACTGTATTTTACAAAACGCTATCAATAATGCCTTTCAGGACATGATTTCAACACAAGAATTCAATGTTAATTGAATAAAACCAAAACTTTTCTAGCTCAACTTATGCAATGAGATTCAATACTTTCTAACATAACTAGTCAAAATAAGTAATCAATTATGGTATGAAATTTAAATTAAAAAAAACCAAAAAACAAACTACTTACAAGATTGCAGCCAGTTCTTAAGTATTATTTAGATTAATTCATTAGGATCCTGTCCACTGCTTTGTCTAATTAAAAGCTTGCCATTTATATTTCTGCAGAACTTCTACAATAAATGAATTTACCAGCTACAGCCTGTGCTGTCTTGACCTATTTATATAATATCAATTGCAAACAAAAATAATAGAAACCCATCAGACAACAGTAACCAGCATAGCAAGACTTACATTCCCAGGAAAGGCTGGAGAAATAACAGTCAGTGGCAAGGCAACAAACACAGACTGGTTATCTCATGCTTGAATCGTACTCTAAATATCCACCCTGCTGTATTCTTGAGCTGTTATAAGATACATTTTGCACCTAAAACTTAACTACAAGTTCCTCTATGAACACCTGTGAACAACTCACAAAAGAACATCAGTCCACACAGCCAGCACTTCCAGAAAATATGAGGCTAAATCAAATCTCTGGATTCAGCTCACTGTAATTTACAAGTCTTTACAATACATCCAACAAATTACATGCCTTCTCTATTTTAATACCATTTTAAATTGCATTTTATGTTTTACCTTACAAAAAAAATTTAAAATCAAATTTTAAATTTAAAAAAATTTACTATCGAAGTAAATAAAAGGAAATAAAGTCCTCAAATCCCCCTGTCCAATCTCTAGATTAAAAGCTGTGAGTTGGTCTGATGAGTGGTTGTGACCCAAATCAAATCTTGGGAAAGGTCTCCTATTGTAGGAGGCAAGGAACCTCACTAAGGGAAACAAATTAACTATTAGTGTCCTATCATAACTTTTACACAATGATATTTTTCTCTGTATTTATCATATTCCCTTGTTCTGTTACACCAATCCTTTACTATGAGAAAAGCAATACTTTCTAGTGGAATTGGAAGGTCTCATTTTTAAATGGGTGCTCCTTTCAGACAACAGTTTTCAGAATACTTCCATTTGTAAACTAACAGTTATTCGCATTAAAATACACCTCTGCAAGTCTTGAAGCTCCAGCTTCTTATTGAGACTGTGAAAGTCAACCCTAAAATCAGTTTTAGTTAACTTTTAAAAAAATGCTTTGTAGCATTGGTGACATTTTCCAGGACATTTCACAAATTTTCCATAGCAAGTTTCTCTACTTTTAGCAATATTGCAAGATTAGCAAAATTATTACAATTTTCAGCTTTGTAAATAACAATCAGGGATTCAACTGTTTTTATCCCCCCAGGGGAGTGAAGTTACTAATAATTCAGTAGCCCTCCTATTATGTTTCTGATTTCATAGCTCTAGTAAACTGACCCATGAACTTTGGGTGTTGTACATTCCCAGTCTTGGCAATGTAACTTTCAACACTTCAGTCAATGGTCTTAGCTAAGGTAGTTCCTTAAATCAAAGTATTTTTAGTTAACAAAGGTCTTCCATAAAAGCAAAAAGAAGCTATGTATACTTTTTTTTTTAAAGATATGTGCATTTATATTAAAACCTTTACCCTAAAATACTGCTGTCATTATAAGTAAATGCTCATTATAAAGGCTTAACCTCTCTCTTCTTATTTGAGGAAAGTGTTACCCAAACACTTGAACCTACAGCCTGCACCCATAAGACTGAACAGGTGGTCCAAGCCCTAATTTTGCTTCCCTTTGCTGTATATTTGGAAATCATTAAAATAAACTGTGAACAAAAATATCATTAAGAGTACCACACACCTGCCATTATAAACTCATTTTGAGTTGGTGCAGCAATGCCACCAGGAGTTCTTCAAACTTGGCTAGCTTATCTCCAAGTTTTGTCTGCCTCTATAGAGGAGTAAGAAATAACTATTTCCAAGGGGGG
>VYXF01001815.1:244058-268679 GCA_013397295.1 Polioptila caerulea | reverse complement strand
GGGGGGGGGGGGGGGGGGGAAAGGAGGGGGTAAAGGTACTCTTCCGTGCCTGTAAAGATACTCTTAACAGCTCTGGTGTGAATATCCAGCTTGAATAACTATTTTGTTCTAATTGTTGCATGCTGCTGGCTGTAGGACACTGCTAATTAAGAGTGCAGTGTCTGGTTAAGGTAAATTAATTGACCTGCACAGCAAAGGACAAAACAAATCATTTAATGCCTTAATTCCTACCCCTCAAACATGCATGCCTCACCTCTAAGAAGAAGAATAAAATATTTCTGAATAATAGAAAACTTATGTGCTACTTCTCACATTTTAGCCAAGGCAGACATATTTTTAGTGGGGTTTTTTGTCTGTTGTAATTTTAATATAAAAAAAATATATATACCAAAGTGTTTCTGTGTAATTAAAGTCCTTGGAAATAGTTGTACTACCAGACTCAAGTTTGCAAAAATTAAAACAAGACGTTATTGCTAGATATTTGAAAGGCTAGAAATCCTAAAAAAACTAGAGGAAGTTGCTAGTTAGACACCTAGGATTTTATTGAAAACTTTACACAACAGCAGCTTCTTCAGCAGGTGCTCAAAGAATATTTATTTCATTCTAATTTATTCCATTGTAAAATTGAATAACAGTTCTTACAAAGCTGAAGGCAACTCTAAATAAAAATTCTGGAAGAAAAATAAGCTTTCCAATCTGCAAAACATAACTAGAGATAATCTTGCACTTGATGGCAGGAAGGTTTCCACTCTGAACACTTTTAAAAGGTGCAGAGAAAGGAAGCAAGCTATGAAAGAAACCTCTGCTTATCTCATTTAAAACCACTGATGATTGCCTGATGGGTGGTACCTTCCCTTTCTGTTGTTTTTGGTTGTAACCCAGCTCCCAAGATGAAAATCCCATCTTCACTCCTCTCCCCCCAAGAGAGTTAAAACTGCTTTAAGCAGAAAGGTTTCCAACTGCTGGTGCTTCAGCCAGTTTAACTGAGCACAGGTTGACCCCAGCCACAGGAAAATATTACCATGCACTAAACAAGTAAAGGACCATTAATTCATAACGCTAAGAAGAATAAATAAAATCATATATGTATATATACAAATATATTTTTCAGAAAGAGTAACATTCTCCTGGTTAAGAGAAGCAATACCAAAGGTAACACACAACCTATATGTTTAACCTATTTTTTATAGTCAGCATGTTTCATAATGTGTAGGCTTTGAAAATTAAATCATTTTCTAAAGGACTGGAGTGTACAGAAATACCATCAAAAGCCAACAAGAATAACTAATTGACTTAAAAACCAAGGGCTCCTGGTACCTCCAATTTTGGGAGCAGCTATTCCAATTTATCTCCCAAATAACCCCTGGGTGGAGAAGGGGAAAGTAAAGTACAGACAGCACAGAAGAACCTGTTACCTGTTGGCATTTATTCTTGGAAGAAAGCGTGTCCTTTGACTGAGACACTGTTGCCCATAACAAGACTGCTAGTTCACCACGACTATAAATTTTTCTCACATGGAAAATCTTTGAATGAACGATATTTTAGTTCACTCAGGAACAATTCCAGCTCTAAGGGATTTCAAAGTAGTGCTCAAAGACAAATTAAATGCTTTGTGCATGATGGGAAAGTATTTGAGTGAAGGAAGCCTTCAACGCTTTCTGAAAGCCACAGATTTTATCTTTACAGTTAATATAAATGTGGTTTTTCCCATCCTTGAGTGCTTAAATTATTCTTATAAACTGTGGAAAGCAAATTAATGTCACAAACCTGCAGCAAATATACTTTGCTATTACACTCCATTTTGGTTACACTGCAGACTACTCTTTTTACAAGTGCACCAATATTATCAAAACTAAGCCCAAACAATTAAGAACTACTCATCTGACACACATCTTCAGTGTATAAAAAAGCATGAGAGCTGACATATTCAAAATACAGTTGCAAAAAGATTTGCAAATGCTTTTCTTGTGCCACATTACTCAAGCCTGTCTAGACATTGGACAAAGATAGTCACTCTCTGAACTGCTTGCAAAACTTAAGAGCCTGTAAAAAAATTGGTCGAGAAAATAACCCTAAAAATAAAGTTAAAAAAAATAAAAATCTCTTTCTAAAAAAGCATCACAACTGCATTCACAAAAGTCTCCCACAGTGGACCTACTGTATTGTCTGATGGAATCTGGCATTTTTCTTTAGAGCCAGTCAATAACAGGAACTCAATCATAAATGTTCTGCTTTCCGGCGAGCGCAGCAGCCTCAGCTGTGCAGCCTAACGAGTTGGGGGCACACCAGTTTCAGCAACAGCTGGAAGAAAAGTCCACCAGAGAAGGTTATTTTTTTTTTTTTTAATAAAGCCAGAAATCTTTCTTGGTTAATCAGAAAGAAAAAAAAAGCCCACAAAACATCAAACAACTCATACTCTAGATTATCTCAATATTGCAATAAAAGGCAGAAAAGAGCAGGAAGGAAGAGCAGAAATTAACAAAGAAGGGCAAAAAATGGGCAAAGAAGGGTGAGAAACAAAGAGAAGATTGGAAGAAAAGAAAGGCAGAGAAGAGTGGAGATGACCTGATGTAAAAGAAGGGCAAAAAGAAACCAAAAAAGACAAAAGTTCAGAGAAGTTCAAAGAACTTGGAAGAAAGTCAAGGAAGACCAGGGATGATCCTTACTGTTGATGCAGCTCTTCTGCTAAGAGCTCTTGTACTTAGAGCACCACATGCATATCTGGTGCAAGCTACCATGCTAACAGGAACATACTTGACTGATTTTGGAAACTACCAGCTTTTAAAACTGGAAAGAAACTGAAAACAATTAGTTTTCCATTAGCCTAAAGACATTGCTACTATAAAAAAGGGTAATCCCTTTGTAATATTTTCTCTTTAATATTCTTCTTATTCCTTCTTAACTCAACTGAGTTTTCACACAGTTCATTACACAGATTCATCCATTTATTGGCTTTTCACAGGAATTCTGTAACATTCATGGGGAAAATGGAGCATTGTTGAAGGAGCAGTAAAACACAGCTCACTCTATGTATACCATGTGTGTAAGAATCACTTAAGATCTGAATTAAGAAAGCCTTTATATGACGCTCCCTCCCCACAAAAAAACCCCAAAACTTTCTATAAATCTAAATAGCTAGAATTCTGACTCCTACTAAAAGTGAAAAATAATCAGTAACTTTAACATGTGCATAAGTTTTGGTATTAAAGATGTCATCTTAATTACAATTAAAGCACTGAGATCATTTCCTATGAAAAAAGCTGTTCAGGTTTATTACTTCAGTGGAGAGTTTTCAATCTCAATCTTAAACTGAGAATCAAGATTTAGAGCAAAGGCATTTTCTACGGTTACACAAAGTCTAACTCACACTCAACATATTGCAGTCACTTGGTTCAACATAATAAATCTACACGAAGTTTCTGAACAGTATCAAAACTGATTAGACACCTGTACACACACCTCATTTCATTTAGATTAGAAATGCCTGTAGCAGCCCAGAGCCCTCAAATATTTGTGTGGCTAAAATCTGTGCTCATTTAAAACAGGATCATTTTTGACTGACACCTTTTTGATTAGCTTGAGTTCTCTGCTTCACATTTTTCAGCTTGCAGTGATTGTTGAGAGGGGTTCAAATCCCCATCTCTATCTGCACACAGTTACAGTGGCCACCCCAAATGTCAATTTTAACCTAAAAAATAAGGGGTTTTTTTTGTTACTAGGAGGCCAACTCAAAGCTTCATCTGAAAGTTGGGCATATTTGAGGGTGAAGGCAAGTCCATACCTCACATTTCATTGAGGCTGATCCTTGCAGGCTCCCTCCGCCCTCCCACTTGACATTGGCCCAGTACTCAGAGCATCATAACTCCATCCATTTCTGGCAGGGTAAGTTTCTAGAAGGGGGCATTTGTCTTATCATAGTGCTCTGGAGCAAAACATTGTACTTGCAACCCAAATAACACCATACACTACAACCTCACAGGAAACAGATACCAGAAGATGACATGCAAGAAAGACCCTGTAGATCACTGCCCCCAAACCGTAATTGTCTCACTGACCAAGGCTCTCCAAGGAAGCTGGACAAAGGCTATGATTTCTTTTCTCAAAAGAAGAAGGAAAGAACAAAGTGTATGGACCAAAATGCATTTAACACCTCCCTCATTGCTGAGAGGATGAGAATGAAGACAGCCAAGCTGAGGGAGAAAGCCTCAGCTAGATTCAACATCCACCTTATAGAGGAAGAAGCACGCCTTAGTTGGAGACCGCCAGAAAAGAGGCTCCTCAAATTTTGGAGAGAGGGAAAAGGAATTGCACTGTCCTTCTACTCTTCTCACATTTGTTTCCAAAGGGCCTTCTCATCTCCTCATGCAACACTAGCACCAAGTACAGTGGCCCCAGCACCCTCTACGGTCAAAGCACTCCTGGCTGCGTCAGGCCCTGCTTCTCACATGGTTCTTCCACACCTTTTCCTCTCTCACTAATGAAAGGCTAGACAGTGATTAGAGGACTGAATCTGGCTAACACATCACATAAGCAGCAGCCTATAAAGCATAAGGTACTTTGAATATTTTATTTTGCACAGAATATTTTGTCTTTTGATGATTATGTACAAGTTGCTTTAAAGAGTTAACAAACGGGCACTCACTGTTTCTATTTGCCTAGCATTTTAAGAGTCACTTCCAGATGTAATTACATCAGTACTGGAGACTTTTGCTATCCTCCATGTTTACAATATGTAAGAATCAGTGATTTTGCATTCTCAGAATTCAAAGGTATCAAGAGAAAATACTCAGAAAGAATACCTATTTATTACAATTGAAAGAAATTAAATATTTCCAACTTATTTATGTTCAAAACTGAAAAGGTTAGCACTAGGGACCTCAACACACAAGATGTCAGTCATTGTACTACAGCACAAAGACTGCATTTGGCATAATACTGCTATACAGAACTGAAGGAAGGTTATCACTGTAGCACATATGGTACTTGTGGAGCCTTTATACTTGAACTGTGATAAACAACGTCTGATTCATTTTTTTAAATAGTCCGGAAATAGCAATAAGTAATTGTTTTTTAACAATTAAAAAAAATTGTCACAAAGTTGTTACTGAGAAACCAAAAAGTCATATGAACAGCCTATGCTAGGCAATTTCTTGATGGAAAGAATGCTGTTCCATTTTAAACTCCAATCAAAACAGAGCATCAGTCACTCGCAGCCTATCAAAGATTTTTAAAGGATGAATTTAAACACATAGGCTATTAATTAGATAGAGACATACATATCTGTCTCCACAGTGACAAGTCACATAGAACTTGAGGGGTTTGTTTTCAAACTAAAAAGGTGTTCTTATACTGTCAAATATAAACTGCAACAAAACGCTAACTCACTTCAAACATATAGCTCCACAATTTTAATACCAGAATTGGCATCCTGCAGTTAATTTCCTCTGAAAGACTAATAATTGGCTTTTGCTTCTCCGCATACTTTATAGACTTCACTAGCACCACAAAGAGTCCTGAATTCTTCCTAGTTTCACTGCTCTGCCAACTCAGCTGCACCAGTCCTTACGATAGCTGTCCTCTGCCCTCTCTCCCTGACTGCCACCTCACCTTAGCCAACGTCCAGAACTAGCCTCCTGTTTAACTAGATCCTTGGTGGGGTTTTAACTATCTACTTCAGCAGATGACTTCTGCCTCAGTTTTATTTCAAAACTATCGCTCCCCATTTCTCTTCTACATAATGCTGATCTAACAGCCCTCATTTAGATTAGAGCACAGTTTTTCCTTCTCACCCAAACAACCAAGAACACCAAAAACCAGAAGAGACACTCTTAGATTCCACCTCTGTTTCCCAGTCTCATCATAGCTCAGTGAGGAAGAGAAATTATGCCAAGCCTTAGCTCTGACAGTCCAGAAAATACTTCACAGACCCACGAGGATGCTGAATCTTGCAGAAGAAATAGGTTATAAGGATTGGAACACAGTCAACATGGAGAGAAAGCCTTTTCAAGAGTCTGACAAACAAGACCACAAAGTCCCTATTTGTCTGCATGAACAGACTTTTGTAAGAGTTTATCAATACAGCCAAATCTGAGACAAAATCTCTTGTACCAAAATACCTTGAGACCTTGCTCCAAATCACTCACTTCACCCTAAAGTGGTAAGAGGACCATGCACCACTGTAAAACACCCTCTGTCTTCTTCACACTGTTTTCTCTCATAGTTGGTTCATTTGGATTGACACATTATGAAACAGACAGCCAATGTAGGAAATTTTAGGATCCACTGTAAAAACTCAGCAAGAAACAAAGAAGGCAAAATGGGACAGTCATATAACAGGAAGTTTCTAAGAAACAGTGGTACCAAACTCACCAATTATGGTGGTAGCAGAACCCTGAAGAAGATCCCCAATGCTCTGCATCAATACCACATTGTGTTGCCAAATATAATCTGTGTTAACCATTTCTTTCTTCCCTGATGCATTAATTCAGATATCAGCAATTAAAGATTTAGTACAAAACTGAATTCAACAAATAGAATACACAAAAGCAATAACTAAGTATTAACTCCTGTCAACAGACAATACACATGCTCCAGCAGTTCCTTTTAGATCTTCCAAATTATAAAATGCTACTTAATTTTGTTTTCCCCACTGTCAGTTTCCATGCAAGTTATCCACAAGCAAGCCCTCCTTACTGAGAAACAGAAAAGTAGCTCAGTTCACATGAGAGATCTGAAAAACCAAATGCCAGTGCTGTAAAACATGAAGCAATTGAACACATAAGAAAACTGAAAATCATCCAAGCATATGTAAGAACACAAGGATTTCATCCTACTCATATTAATTTCCTTCTTTAAAAAAACAAAAAGAAATTGAGTTTTCTCTCTTTGTCAAACAACACAGCTTCAATCTTTATAACAAGTATTTTCTACAATAACCACAGTGAACATAATTTTTGCCAAAAAACCAAACATTTCTATTCTTCATCAGAGTCCAAGACTTTTTTAAAAAGGCTGCCACTATGCCAAAGTAAGACATGCCTCCTGCAACTACTTATTTTGTATCCAGATGAACAAGATACACTTAAAATCTTCAATAGGTAACAATCTGCAAATGACTTCAAATGTTCTTTCCAGAAAATAAGTACAATTTTCTGCTGGAACAGAAACCTTATCACTCCCTGAAACTCCTCTCAGATGCAATAGTCCCACAGCTCCTCATGGGTGGAAGAAGTATGTAAATCTCTGCACATCTGGACACGTTAAATCATTAATAGAAAAGAATCACGTTGTTGGCTAACTTTGTGTCTTTATTAAGCATGCAAAAAATTCAAGTCTGGGAATAAGCTGGCCACTTCACAAGTCTCAGAGTAGGACAGATAGAAATATCATTAATCACTTTGCTCATTGCCCAGTGCTACATCACTGCATAGCATTCCAGCTGTGACACAGTAGAACTCTGTCTAGAAAGACTCATACTTCACAACTTTGTAACTGGAGAGAAGACTGCCCATTGAGGAGTTTTCCTCCCTTCCCACTCAACTTGGAAAGCTGAAGGGCTGACATCAGCTGTAAAGTTAGCCATCAGTTTCTCTGAGAGCTTGGAAAGGGACAGGGGGAATGGTGGCAGCTACAGGTCCTCAGTGATGGGGTTTCTGGTAACAGATTCCCTAATAACCAACCAAAACCTACACAGGAGGTGGGCAGCTAATTTTCATACAAAACAGAGAAAGTCCAAATCAGAAAAGACACAGTAGGAGAAAAGATCTGAGGAAAAAGGGAAAGAAAGCTTATATGCTAAAGAGACAACATTTCTTGCTGGTTAAAAATCCAGCCTTTCACTTGTGATAAAAAGTCCAGGTTTAGGCATGACTAGATCTTTTCTGAAAGCATAGCCATGCATTTGCAGCATGTTGGCAAGTGCATTTATCCAGGTATGGTCTTCAGCCAGACTAAGGTGTGCAGCAGCTCTTTAAAAGCCTGTTTTCAAACCAAGGAATGAGCAAAGACAGGGACACTAGGCAAGTGATTTCTTTCAAGTCAAAAAAAACCCCATAAGGAGGCCTGAAGAACATAAGGACTGTTATAACCCAGTTTGTGTATATTGCATCCTCTCTTAAGGACTAGGAGAGGTTAGGGGCTTTATTGGATACAAAGTACCAAGAAAGTTATGGAGCTATTACTTGATTTTCCCCCTTATTAAAAAAACCTTCTCTTTTGATATCTCCTTCAGATGAGCAAAGAGCTCATTTTCCTTTTCAAGGCAGCCCAGCCAGGCCCACTGACTCCATCCTGCAGGCAGAAAACTTTGCTGTGGCACTGCAGCACAGACCTGCATGCAGGTGGAGAAGGGGGAGAGCAGTGCTACTGCATCATCAGTCTTACAGGGAACAGGAGCATAACCTCCACTGAGCATCTGTGCTGCACCACACTGCAGGAAAAAAACCAAAAATCATGATAGAAAAATGGAGAGTACTCTCTGCTAATTTTCACATCAACATGAAATAAAGTTCAACAGATGAAGAACAGCCATTAGGGGATTCTGGGTCACAAGCCTCCTGTCCCTGTCAGGGATAGGAAAAAGTGCCCTAGTCCTGTTCCAAACAGTGCTCTGCATGCGTATTTGGGATTTTCCTCTTTTCCTTATGCCATTAGGCCCTCCCCATTGATGACAACAATTTCTCACCTTCTTCAACACACAAACTTTATTTCCCATCACAAATAAAACTGACAAAAGTTTCCACATCCATCTCAAGTTTCACGGCATTTAAGAGTTTCCAGCGAAGGAAGAAAGAGCATGGACTCAACTTACTCCACTTCAAAGTCCACTCAAGAGGTCTGGACACTGAACAAGGTCCTCTCACAGCTGTCCAGAGTGGCAGCTCTTCTTTAAAGTGGTTAAAGAAGTTACACAAAGCACCTTCTGTCTATAAAAACCCTCATTGCTACTAAAACACTCACTACAAAGCTCAGCCACCAGCACTCATAATTTGTCACGAGGAATTCACAGGAAATAGCTTAAAAGTGGAATCCTAAAAACAGCCAGGGACAGCTGAGGTACTGAGAATTACGATCAAATCATGGTAACAAAGCAACCAAGGAATCAAGTCAGAATTTAATGACACCAATCCAGAACTGCTGATGCAGTTTCTACCTGATGCTTATTTACCTTAAGACAGCTTGTCATGTTTCACCTTTAACCATTACTTCAGGAGTATCAAGTTTATCCACAGCATACTGCAAATATCTAGACAAAGCGATTCACTTATTTAAACCTGTAAAAAAGCTTACTTGAAAAATACTTTTTTTTGTTCATGAGCAATGCACAGTTTCAATCTTTCATGCTTCCACTGAAAGGAGCCATCCTACCTTTATCCTCCATTCCCACTATCAGCTATACATTCCTGCCATTTCCCTAGCACTCAGTACACCTGTGTGGCCAACAAAGGTCATCTACAGCCGAAGACCAAACAAAAAGCCCTGAAAGGTTTTCAGCTGGAGCAAATTTTAGGAGTCCTCATCTTTTCCTAGCTCTTAATTTACTAGCAACCTTCAGCAATGAACACATATAATCTTCCATTTCCTGCCCTAGACATAGATGATACAAAACCACCTCTCATGAGCTGAGGGTTTCGTTTGGTTGGGCTTGACAGCAGCAATGCAGACAGGCCATTGAAACAACCAAAACTAGAGGCAGGAGAACCAGAAGCCTTTACAATTTCTCCTCCTCAGTCTCTAGTCCCCCACACACACCTCCCCAACACTTCCACTGGATTAGTCAGCCTTTTACCTCATAACTAACAAATTAAGTGTGACTAAATGTATTAACAAGATAGCAAAGTTAGGAGTGTTAGTTCTGCAAGGCTGGTCTCCTCACTAATTAAGCCATTCCTCCTATAAAATTTCTTAAAAAACAAGTAAGAACTTCCAGCTAAATCCAGATCAAATTCTTCACTACCTAGTAAACTGTTTAAAGGTGCAGGTATATACACATGCATACTACAGTATCTGATGTAATTTTGAAATCCATATCAAAGCATTATCAATTGCACATAAACTTCATGTGCATTTTCCAAATGTCAACAAGCTCAGGTAGAGGCCAGGAAGAAAGAAGTGTATCACTACCACACCACGTCTGCTAGCCATGTTTCAACAGCACTCCTGGAGAGGTTATAACTGGAATTGAACACTGACTTGTTTGCTTTATAGATGCCAGGAGCCACACACAGAAAATTGCTCACTTCTGAAACAAATTACTCTCAGTTCAGTTTCTCCAGAGGTCAAGATAATTATGTCCTGGTGTATTATTGCATTCACCAGCACTACATGGTAGAGGCAGTGTGCCAGCCCTCAGCTGCTTTCCAATGAGGCTCAATGATAACTGTAAGAGAGAGCAACAGCCTTCACAGCTCACTCTGAAGGGTGTTTCTCCAAGCTGTCTGAAAAGTGACTGTAGGCACCTAAGCTCTTCCAGATTCATGTTCTGTACACAGTCACTCCTTTGTCCTCCCATCCCCACCATGCACACCAGACCCAAAGGGGAGCAACAGAAAGCCCTGCAAGGGGAACTCTGTCTAGCATCATCTGCTCTGCTAAAAGCACAAGACATCCCCATGCCTATATACACCCAGCAAGAACAGGGGGAAGACTTGACTACTACACACAGTTTCCCTTGCTGGGGTCTTAAACAGAATCACACCAGCTTTTCTCCATATTTTTGCTAGACCTGGTATTTCCTCAAAGTGAGCAATGCTGCAGCTACACCTTCTATACCGTACTGCCAACCCCACAGCAAGGGCAGAGCAGTAGAACAGAGATCCATGTCTTTTCCAAGACTGACAAGATCAGATAAAGTGGAGCTGCCCACTGTTACAGGCAAGCCAGGTTCTTCCTGCTTTTCCCCCCAATACAAGGCTGCACATTAAAAATTAAAAGTAATAAACATTTTCAACATATGGATTTTTATGATCAAAAGCCTTAAAAGGAAAAAGAGTCAAACAGTCTCTCCTCAAAAATTAATCCTGGAATTAATGTGATTCATTTGAAAACTTACCAAGTGTTGTCTTATAAGAATTATTATACATGAACACCTGTAAGGAACCAGCTATTAATAGTGCCAATGAAACTGTCACACAAAAACAAAGAAATGCTACTCGTGCCCCTGTGATTAAGGCTGTGTCAGCAGCTTGGTTTTCATGACTTTAACACCCAGCTGTAAAAATGGCCTTCAGTAGAGGCAAGCTTATTGCACCAGAGCACGGTTTCTGCTTTCACTGGGTGAAATGCAAGAGTCAACTATGTTTTAATACATGATCTTCACATAGTAAGATCTAGAATCTGCAAATTTTTTTGGGAAATAATCATTGCCAAACAGGACTACACCTCGAAAGACAGTTTGATAAATAGCCCAAGACAGAAACTTGGTAGAGTACAAGAAACAGAGAAATAAGAATGTGCGATGTTCTGTTTTGGCATATGTTGTTCAAGAATTAAAGGTATTCCAAAGAAACTGCCTGCAATGCACATTTCATAGCTATAGATCTTTGTAAATTGGCCACCTTTTGCTTAAGCACAGAACAGCATTAACAGATTTATGTTTTAAAAGGCACCATTTGAGATTCTTCAAGCAAGAAATCCAAAACCAAATAAGCAATGATTAGACCTGTACATGCACAAAATTAAAAGCCCTACTTAAGCTGAGACAAGACTCACATCTGACCCAAACAAGCAGGAAAAAATGCAGTATTTCAAACACGTTAGGGAACATATAACTCAAGGTCCTGCAATAAAAACGCATCTTCTTTTAAACAAACAACAGAGTTAAACCCCAAACAGAATGCAACCACAACCCAAAAGAACTTCTTTACAGTGTGTTTTTATGCTTCAGGCACTGCCAGCACCCTGAATATTATTCTATTTTGCTACTAAGTTTAAATTACCAAAAACATTACAGATTATCTTAGAAGGCTAACACCCTTGACTGCCTCAGTATGGAAATGCAGTAATGTCTCTTAGTTGCAATAATAATTTAATTAAACACTGAATTTTAACAGCCTGATTCCCCAACACACACTCATATACAAACTATGAGCTATGTTTCCTCCACAAGCATAATGACAAAAGCAATACAGTCCTGCTGGAAAGATAGAAAAAAAGTAGATTTTCATCCTGTCCTTTTCTACATTTTTTTCTCTTTATCCCACATTAAAACAAAGCCTCCCTATTGAGACAATCAGAAGAACATGTGGAACGAGAAATACTTAAAGCCAATACATCTGACAAATTCTGTATATTTATAAACTCTCCCCTTCTTCATCTTTCCCTCAGTCCCAGACATATGAGAGGGAAATCTGAACACAGGCACACAAAGTTAAAGAATTAACAAATGCCACTCTCACAAGTTCAAATTATTTATTAGTGAAAGCAATTAAAAAAAACATCTTCAAAACCACCAGCACTGAATTATCAAGAACTGATCAGGATGAAACTGGGGACATTTCAAACAGTTTATTGAATGGCTCACAAGATCATAGACCCTCACTAGGAATGTGAGCTTTTATTTCCCTCAAAAGAACCACTCTTAATTGGTTTTTGACCACTCTTTCAATTTTCTTACCATCCAGGGCTATAAACTGGCCCTGTTCTGCCTATCCCACAGAAACAACACGGCAGCTGCCAACATTTGTAAGCAAACACAGGGAGGTTTTACAAGGGGAAGATGGACAGTCACTTATACACCAAAGTACCACCAAAGTGACCAATAACCAACTCTTCAAAACTTTTTGGAAGCAAAACCACTAAATTTCTGCCAGGAAACTTGGTTTAACACCAAAGTCACAGTATACATGTGAAAGCAACGTAAGACATTACTGAGGCCAGGCAAAAAGAAAAACAAAACACTGGTCAGTCCCTCAAAAAAGAAAGAGGATCAGAAACAGAGAGGCTAAGCAGATGATGCTCAGAAGGCAAGCAGAGATTTGGGAGCACTGTTCCTCTTCAGATCAACTCCAAACCACCAACCTTACGCTGCCTGTAATAGTACTCAGTCCCCATACCTTTAGTTACATATAAACACGTTTACTGCACAATATGCTTTTTTTACTAGAAGAAACAACTCCAGTAACCAAATCCTATCACCTTTGTTTATCTTGTGAAGCGCTTTGGATGAAATAAATGCTTCTTCATTGCAAGATGAAGTGCTACTCAGAACAATAGAAGTGTAAGTCCCATCAGATAGCCACCCCAAGCACTCAGCAGAGCAGACAGGGAAGCCAGGTGCTGTGAATTGTATTGGCTATAAGCCTAAGTAGACACCTGCATTTGCTTAAATAAGCCTGGGCTCTCACTCACTGAAACAGCTGCCTAGACAACATGCTCGGGTGCTGAAACAGTGAAGCAAGAAGGTTTTCAGCTGAGATGACAGAATCCAGCACCAGCAACACCTGCTTGTATAAAGGAAATTAATTGGATTCACCTAATTAGTGGGAGTTCATGGTCACATTTTGAAGTCACACCAAGCAATTCTGAGAAATTCAGCCTACATAACCAGAGTCAATAGTAAGCTGCATGTCCACCACTGCAAGTACTTGTTACACAGCTTCCCCATCAGTTAATGTATTTCAAATGTACGTGCACACTCTTATTTCCTGCTTCATACACCTTCATGTCTTCTAAAAGTTATTTAAACCATCATTTTACAGTTCTCTCAATTTATCAAAATCAAAACCATGGCATCATTAGGGAATTTCTGTAGTCTTGAATTTGCTTTCAATTTGCCAAATCTGTGTTGCACTTGTCTTTAACTGATCAAGACAATAGACAGATGTGAGATCCTTGAATATAATGAAAACTAAGGGTTGGTGTGACAAAGCTGAATTGCACTCCAGAAGGAATTAGCAGTCAGTATTTCCCACTTGAGTTACTCTCCAACATTAAGAAAAATCTGATCTTTCCTAATGTTTAAACAAGTAAAGCTACAGGCAATGACATTATTTGAAATTCTAGAAAACCTTCACAAATCAAAAATAGCAGCATAACAATGCATTTCCACAAAGATGGCTTCTACAACATGACTAAACAGTGATCCTGCATAAATAGTAGCAGTAGTGAAAACACAAGGATATACCAACAAAAATACAGCAAGTGTAATGTTGGAGACACAGTCAGTCTTAAGATTTTTATTTTATTCTTGAATAATGAAAATCTCTCAAATCAGTAAAAAATCTTCTCACTTTAAAATGCAGAAAAAGGACTCAAAAAGTTACATTATATATTCAAATATTAAGTGCTGCAATAAGAACATATAAACATTTAATGTATATCAAGTGACCACAAGAAATGAAACACATGAAGCAAATCCATACAGTTACAACTTTTCAGTCTCTGATCAGCTGCAAGTATGACTGTTTTCCTAAAATGGACTAGCAAGGGCATAAAGCAAAGTTTCACTCTTAATCTTTGTAACTTCCTTGCCTTCACATATCAGAATAATTCTCCAACTTTATTTTGCCTTCAAAAATAAAATTATATATTTTACTGAGCCTGTAGATCTACAACCACAAAGTCCCCATTGCTTTTCAAAGACCAGTGAGAATCTGGAACAGTTTCCAGTATCATTGCGAACACTGAAGGGAACAGAACCATGTTTCAGCAAAGTGGCTGGTAAAGTCTGCTCACACAGACCAGGCTTGGGCTTCAGCAGAGCAATGCTTAACCAGTAACAGTCAAATCAGCACCACAAAGAAGCTTCTTGGCTGTACCATTTTAAGCATTCCCATGGAGCAGAGAGACCTCAAAGAAACACCTAAAAGATGGAAGAGTACAGTATTTTGTATGCAGGCTTGAGGACTTCTGGATTCTTTTTGTACTGTTTATCTTGTAGTATTTTAATAGTATTTAACTTCAGCATGCTAAATTTTGGCAGGAATACATTATGAGACTATTACTGTGTAATCATGGAAAGAATTACACTGACATTAAAACCACAATTATGTAGTTGTATGAAATCCAGACAGCATAGCCAAAAATTTCGGCTTTCAAAACCAAACCTGCTCCAAAGTAATGTTTATGCTCTTAGAGAGGCTATCAGTGCTAAAAAAAGCAAAGACAAGAATCAGCAGCTAAAGATGGAGTCTCTGTTTCTTACCCTTTCAGCAGAGAAATCTCAATTAAGAGGAAGCTATGGGTCATCACCAGTATCACTGATGAAGCCACCCATTGCTAATGCACCTGAAAAGATTCTTCACGGACCAAGCAAATGCTAGGAAAAAAAATAAACAAAATAGCCCCACTCCTGACAGCATGCCTGTAATTTGACAAATAGCAATCTAAACAGTCAGATATTGCTACTCAGTTCCAGAATAGCACCAGCAGAAGTTTACAGGAAGACTTAGTCAGAAGGGACAGCAGCATATCAAACTAGAAACATAAAACACAGGGAAAAAAAAGGGGAGGAGGGGGAAGAGTATGTATAGGAGCAGTCAGAAGTATTTGCTTCTTGACTTTGGGTTTTATTTTCTGCAAGACAGATACACCAATCTATATGCCTTAGGAAAAGCTTATTTCCATCCATAAAGTGATAAACGTCTTCAAGTTACTTCTGGCATGGGTTCAGATGTTCTAGGATACAAATAAAAGAATTGTCTACTGTTTTCTAAATTGGGCATTGGGTAGTTTAAGGCTTCCTTTGCAGTGTGGTAACATGCTAGCTCAGACTGCCTCTGAGTACACAGGAACAGTTACCATTTACCTGAGGCAGGATCAAGAGCCTAGAGGCACCTCTTTAATTGCTGTGCAGGTGTCAGATATGCAGCAGAAACAAGGCATCTTCTCATTACAGCCAAAGCACTCAACTAGACACTTAACATGGTATAATTTTTTGCCTTCTGCATTAGAATTCACCAAATGGGCTGTAGGAATTCACCTCTGAGAAGAATTTCTACTCAGCAGTAAACTGGGCAAACGACATCTGAAGCAAAGCTCTGCAGAAGCATTTCCTACAATTTGACTACATCTTGCTACCTTTAGTGGTTAGCCAGATTTTTCTAGAACAAGCATAGTTTCTCCTGTTATTTCAAAGGCGTTTGAGCCCGGCAAATGCAGCACAAGCTGGTTTATCTACTTGGATATTCCTTGCAAAAGGCCAAGATCTGTGGCATTCCACATCCAAGGTGAAGACACATCTTTGCAGCTGACAGACCTGTTGGACCAGTGTGCTTAGCTGAGCATTGTAATGAAGTAGCTGACAATATCACGAGTAACTTTGACTGCACAATGCAAATGTACCATTATTCATGAAAATGGAGTTGTCTCAGGGTACACAGTATCTGATGCCCTTCAGTAGCACTTATCACTGAACGAACTGCAACCATATCAAAGTCAATGGATGTGTTCTTACACTTACTTTGCTTACTGTCAAATGACACTGAGTTATAAGGAAAAATTCATGTTTCCCATGAAAAAAAAAAAAAAAAGAAAAAACCTGAGACTTTAAAAAGAAATACTCCTGAAGAAGGAAGCCTGACTTAGGTATACTGATTAGTGTGTATTTGTGACTAAATTAATATTGTTACAACATTCAAGCTGCATATGAGGAAGTTCAGTTGCTTAACACATGTGAAAAGCACAGGTGACAAAAGATAAGCCAGTTCAGATCAATTTGTTTGGCAGGCTTTACAAAAGCTTCATTGTGGATTTAGGCTGTAAAGTCTGTGAACACCCTCAAAAGGAACAAGCCATAAGGACTTTCCAATAATAGGAACAGGAAACTGGAGAGAATTCCACTCTTTCACTTCACTTTCTATACTTTTGCTTAACTGAAAGATTTGGACATAACTACATCCTATAGATCACATACATATGACCCAAAGGAATTCCTTAGCTGAGGTTCTGAAAAAACAATCAGTGGATTCATACGAAAGAGGTGGAAGGTGACAAAAATATTCAAGAGAAAGAAAATCTTTCTATTCTGCTCACTTGGCTAAAAGGCAGCCAAACTAGCAAGCAGAGATTTAGAGCAAGAGAGAACACACACCTGTGAAAGAGGAAGCTGGACATCGACCATGCTGCCACCTTGCTCTTGTGCCGCCATCCACCCAGGGCTTCAAGGAAGCCGTGCTTTCCAAAACAAGCCTGAGTTGTGCTGCGACAGTGTAGGAGAAACTGAGCTGACAAGCTTGTAAGAACAGTCACTTAATCAGGACTCCACTCCAGACCCAGAAGTCTGAAGAAGTTGGGATAAGGTTGCTAGGAATTGCCAAGAGAAAGAAAGTACTTCCTGCCTCCCAGACTGAATGAAAGCATAGGTAAGTGCAAAGAAACCCAGCCTTGGTACTTCTCAAAGACAAGGTGTGAGCAACAGGAAGCACCACTAGGATGAACACCAGTATCACAACTGCACTGAAAAGCATTTTATTCAACTTTTTCTTTATTATTTATAGGGATCACAGTGGTAGCTTTTTTGATGTGTTTCTCACATAGGCCATCACCAGGTTCAAGTACTCCATTTTTCCTTGCCCTTCTGCATAGCTATCTATTTTCTAAGAAAACGACTCCCTTGTGCAGAAAACTCAACAGATAAAAGGATCTGAAAGAGATAATCAGAGGAGAAAAAAAAAAATCAAAATTTAGTGGTAGATTTTCAAGTCACAGGGAAAAGATTTTTACAAGAGTTCTCTGTTCAGATTGGATTGGCTGTAGGTACATAGAGAAGAGGAGGCTTCAGCTCTTTAAAACTTTAGGAAATAAAAAAATACAGGTTCTGTCTATGCCAGCAGTCACCAGTCTTAATTAAATGCAAAATTCCCAAAACAATTAGAGATTAAACAAGCTGCATGCTGCTGGCAATGGGATATTTTGTTCTCCTGGACTGTCAGTCCAGGCAGTAGTGGCAAACAGGCGCCTAATCACAGCATCAGAAAATGTCATGAGAAATGTTGCCTGGAGGAAGTCATCATCCCAAACCCTATTTGGTTACCATGTGTAGATCTGTTTCCTACCTCAGCACCATTAACATGAACTTCAGCATTTTCTTCCTGGAATACTTAAAGTATTTTATCTATGTTCACAGCAGGTACCCATCACAATATACAGTACCTTATGATTCACTTGTTGTTCTCAATGTTTTTTGATCCACATCCTGCATACATCATGTTCAAACACAAGGAATCATACTGCACTGGTCCTCGAATTGAAAGCCTGCTAGCTGAGCCAGGCTACCAGGACTTCCCTCTCCAGTATATAACTAAAGAATGGACTTCATTGGCAGTCACAAACACTGAGCAAAGCTGCACAAAGGTGGAAAGAAAAAAAGGAAGTTAATACATCAAGGCACACATGAACCAATCCTGTATCAGCAATATCTTTTATTGTGAATATCTTCTAGACAACTTATGTTCAAATGTGATCGTTAACTGCATTATTCTGAAAGGCAGTGGAATACAGATGGGCTCCCTCAGGCAAGAACAGAGAGCAACCAAAGTCCTGGACTACCAGTTCTAGAAGACAAAAGCCCTGTCAATCTGCACATACTGGTGTAGAGTATAAAACCATATGAAAGAGTAAAGTGAACCGTGTATTTATAGATGGCTATTAATGCAGAAGTTGAATTAGTCTATCTAGTATCCCTTCTCTTTCCAAAAGGAGTCAAGGCAATCAAAATCCAGGCATCTTTGTATAAACAGGATCTCTGTTTTCAGAAAATATTCTAGTCTCCTATTTTAGTATTTGTTATACTACTTTATACTGAGTAAAATATCTTTTTCTCAAGAGTTTAGGATGACATTCAATAGCAGCACTTCTCATTTATATACTGTAAAGGGAAAATACCTGGATTATATTTTAGGAAAACTTAAGTTTCATGCCAGAGCCACTATTCATTTGCTGCAAATTATTTTCAACAAGCCCATTATGCCATCTTGTCACAAACTGCAGGTGTTCCACTTCCAATCCTGTGGAGTGGTCATAATATTATACAACCTTATATAGAAAGGGACTTCTGGGCAGTTCAAGATCTCTGCTGAAGACAGAGTCAACTAATGCAGGTTGCTTAGGGCCATGTCCTGTTTTGTTTGGGTACCTCCAGGGACAGACACTCAACTTCTACAGGCAGTTTCTTCCAGTGCTTGACACCCTCATCATTTAAAACAAAACAATCCAATAAAAACCACCCCAAAACAACACATATCGTCCCAAGTTTAAAAGAAGTTTCTCGTATTTAAGTTTGTGGCCAAACTGAGTGTTCCTACATCTCTGCATCCTCAAACTATGATAAGGATGTTCAACACATGTGAAATCCTCACTCAAGACAACTCTTGGCTACTTAGACACAGAAACTGAAATGGAGTACTTGGCTCCAACCAAGACAATATTTGTTCAAATGAACAAGCAGCAATACTAATATTTAGCTTTACTCAGAAACGAAGACTATTTGTTCTAATGAGAACGCAGCAATGCTAATATTTACCTTTAGCCAGTTTCAGCAAAGATTATCATCCTATTTCAAAGCAAAAAACCAATCCCTTCGATTTTATCCTTATCCTGGCAAACTAACATCCTGTCCCTGACACAACAGGCTACAATGTTTCTTTGCATCTGTTTTTTCCGGTATATATATACACGTTCTCCAGTAACACAGATTCCCACCTCATCATTTGATCATAATACTGAAAGAAGCTTTCAAAAACATCATTTAACTGTTTCCTCTACAAGTCTTCTCCAAAGTAACGTTTTATTTTAGCCACAGACTATCAAAGAGTTTTATAGTATATGACTCCATACCAGCAATTCTTTCAGGGTTCTTAATACTAAGCAATGACTCATGTTCTGTTATTACTGTACTTTGCCCCACCGAGTCTGTCTTGCTCAGTTTCATCTCAACAGGACAGTTTAAAAAAAAAAAACAAAAAACAACCAAACAACTTGACCTCAATTTACAACAGCAAATCTTGCTTTCTCAGTATCTTTCCCCCCTCCTTGATACAGTTAACCTTTCTCAAACCATGAACTGTAACTGAGGCATGAAACTTGCAGTACACCTGTACAGGAGTTCTGTGTGTTAGAGGAACAGCCAAGGCTGTAAGCAACTGAACTTCCAATACAAAAGACAGAGGCAGACCCCACGCTTTACACTCTTGTCAGGCTTGCTTGAAAGTTTTGAGGTTGCTGCCTTAAGTTTTGCCAAATGGAAGCTGTATTGGACAGAACACTGAACTTCCAATACGAGGCTGGTGCAGTATTGCTGCTGTAAGAACTCTCACAAGGCAGAGACGCAACTGCTCCCTTCATCTACAGTTTGCAGTAGCCTCAGGGCATGTACTGACACTGAGCTCTAAAGCATTGCTTCACACAAAAGTGAGCTTTCAAGTGCCTGCTGAACTATCTTGGTCTACCTTACTGCCTCTCCCAGAAAAGCATCAGATGTAGATAGGTATTATTTACTGCTCATAATACAGGAGCCAAGTGGGAAAAGTAGAAATATCAACATATAACCTCATAGTTAGGCTCAGACAGATTATTTCTTGGTACTTCTCCAAGAAGTCAAATACCTAAATGCTTCTACAAGTATCAGTATAAGAAAGAAAGACAATCAGAGTGATTGCAGTGCAATCAGACATTCTGCATACATATTTAAATGCAATTTTAACAGATATTTAGTTACAGGGTCTAGAAAACAATGCTTTAAAAATGTACTGCTTTAGCAGCTTTCAGAATTAAGTGACAAGCTATGTTTGCATATCTAGAATTACATTGTTAGTAATACTAGTATTTGATTCAAAATCCCCATTTTTATGGAGTAATTCTTAAAGTCACCAAGGCTTGAAAAGTCCAGCACATTTATTTTGTATTGTGAAAGCACCCTTATAATAAGAGTCACATTCAAGTTGTTTGTTTAAAAAAAAAATATTTTCATTCAAACACATTTAAATTAAACAATTAAACACTGTTTAATCTAAAATACTTCTCTTTAAATGAAGAAAAAAGTGCTATGCATTACTCACAAGTAGTCTGCCAGCAGACCAATACCTACGTGACACTTCAGAAATGTTTCATTCATCTAACCACAGCAACTGCCTCACCCTGGAAGTCATTTTAGCAGAAGAGTGAAATGTGGTTCATCCCACTGCTGTGGTGTGAGAAAGATAAGAGAAATCTCAATACTGCAAAAGGAGTATATAACACCACTGCCTACATGCTTAGAGTCTCTTATCAGCAATCCAAGTGGCAGAATGATACTGATTTCACCATAACTCTAAGGGCAAATGCAGAATTTGTAGAGGTTGATACATCTGCTTTGATTTAATAGAAACTAAGGTTCAGTCCTTGGAGCCAAAATGCCTTTCAAGTCCTGACCATAGAATTATGAAATTTGCTTTCCCTTTTGGCTTCACCATGCACACAGCAAACTCCTCCTGTTATTTGGCCAAAGGTCAAACTCACCTTCCTATCAGTACCACACTCACCCTTGCACATACCTGTCCTCTAAATGTCTTCTATCTAGAAGAAAAGGAAGTCAACAGAACTGATTTCATTAACTGGTGTAGTTAAGCTGGCAAATGGCATGTGCCCCCAGTCTCTCACTAAACAGAAGACCTTGTGCAGACAGGCCATCTTTCTCTGGCATGCTGTAAAGTCTCATGAACCCCATTAAAAGTCCCTTAATCAGAAGTTTCAGTTGTGCCATATCTCTATGTTATGTTTCAGTTAAAAGCTGCATCGTCAGTCAATTGCTCCATTATCAAAGTATAACTCTATCTGACCTTAACTTTTTCTCCATCCTAGAAAGAATACCCCAGCTTTTGCCAGTGGAAAAAATGAACCATCCACATGTTCATGGTTACACAGAAGTTCTGAAAAATAATGAGTTGTCTGATTAATTGGCCCATGAGTACTCTAACAACAAAAGCCCTACTCCCCAATTGCCCAAAACTGTCATGGTCCACATCCAGTTCAATACTTATCTTTCACCTATCCTTATGTGCCAGGCCCTGCAGGGCATTACTTCAGCAAACACTCTAAGAGTACAGTGGCCACACACAAACAAAAGCAGGTTCTTTATACAAGATAACTGTGCCAGCTTGCTTTTTGCTATAGCAGAAAGGGTATGGTTTAAATAAGAGGAATTTACCATCCAATTCTGTTCTACACCACCTTCAGTCTGAAGGGATCCAAGCCTTTATCTCCCACCTTGAAAGAGCATCAGTTAAAGGAAGAACGTGAAACAGACCAATAGTCTTAAGCACATTAGTTAAAATAATTGCCTGGGAAAGACAAAGCCTGAGCTCTAGCTTCCACTTCAGCATATTTGTACATTTTACACACTGTAACTAAAACGTAACTACTAAGTTTTAAACTGTTTCCTCAGGGACAGGGAGATGCAAGTCTGCCTTTCTCATACAGAAAACAAAATCCAAGTCTTCCATACCTAGGTGAGGCCTCTTCAAAGAGGGGTAAGGAACAAGTAGAATGGTGACTTCCTTTAAAATTCATCCAAAAAAATAGATGGACAAGGAACTCTGGAAGCAGATCTCAAAATTATGGAGAACTACAGGACCCCAACAAAGGTCTTTCCTAGCTCTGTTTTCTCCACATGTTCCAATGATAAATAATATGCCTGTCAAAAGTTAAGCTAAGAAGGAAGAGTTGCTTTGGAAATAGATAAAGTAATGTAGAGAACATAGTACTGAATCATGGTGTTGTAGCTACAGGCCTCTAACTTACTATCTTTGATGAAGAGAAACGTACTTCTGCCAACAACCTGGAAGACTTTTCACACAGCACCAAAGGAGTCCTTGGGAAAGCTCTGACTGTGCTCTTGCTAGAAATAAACATCAAGCACAAGTGTTAGTACACAGAGATCATTAGTTTTTCCCCTTCTCAGACGTAGTTACATCTCCTTGTCAGACAGCCACTTGGAGGGTTCTCCCCAGCCTGCTATTGGCAGTCAGCTGCTAACCCATGGGAATAGCATGGACTAAAAAGTGTGGCAAGAACACATGAAACCAGACATAATGAGGTGAAACACAAGCAGCAGGTGAATGTTCAAAGCACAGTGCAGGTTCTCTCAGACAGCAGATGAAAAGCTAGTCTCTGGATTTACTCCCTCACAAAGAACCCACTGGCTCTTCCACTGTAAAACCGAAAGAGAGACAGCATTGACTATCTCAGAGTAAAAGAGCAACGTGTTTGTTTTGACAAGTACTTTTTCACAGTGCTCATGGACTTCTCAAAAATCCACACCAGCATCTCACAGTGGATCTGTAAGCACATCAGGACAAGTCACAGCTGAAGGGGCAGAAGTTCTTCCATGTATGAAGCCGCAACTGACTAAACACAAGCCATAAAGAAAAAATTCTGTTCCACTGGGATTCCAAAATGAGCCTTAATGGCTACTAAACGTTACCTACTTATCAAGTCATACCAATCACAGGAGATACACCCTTCAAGCAGAACACATTCAGTACCAGCCTGTTCCTGGAGATCAGCAATGTGCAAGAAGAACAAATTTTTCCAGGTAGTGGGAGGTATCTATATTGCAAATAAGATGTTCCTCAAATATGGGTAAGCATGTCCAGGACAACTTTTCATTCAGCACCCACTTGCCAGCAAAGACAGAGCAATGCAGATCTCTGTGTGCACAAACAGTGCAACCACTTCCAGCTGCCTACTGGAAGTGTAGCAGCACAAGCCACAAACTGCACATATCAACCCTCCTGCACACCTCACCAGGTTAAAACTCACCACCATCATATCTTTTTTCATCATGCAGAAGTTGCTCCAAGGGAAACTGTGATTTCTTTCTCTTTCCATGCCATCTTTCTCCTGCACCTTCTGCTCAAAGCACCAGGACTCTGAGAGCATCGTTATCCCTATGAGTAATACAGCCAAAGAAATTGGAAACTGCAATGAACGTACACAAATACAAAACAAGTGGCCTGGGGAAACGCTTTTGTCATCCATTCAGGTTTCAGTATAAAGCAGGTACTGACTGTAAATGCATGGTTGCCCAGTGTGCCACAGCGACAAGTGACAAACACCCCTTCTGAGTGACAAGCCTGCTCAGGTCGCAACCAACATTGGCGGCCTCACACCTGGTACCTTCCCCACTGCAGACCGTCAGGATGAAGAGTCCCAACACTGGCTCCTTGTACTGTCTTTCCTAGGTGCGGCTCCTTTCTCAGCGATGCTCACTTCACATCTCATCTCTGTACAGGTTTAGCTGATTTCTCAGGAATTCCTGGTACAGGCTACAATAAGACAGTCCAGACACGAGACATAAAGGCACTGCACCCTATCTTTCACACCAGCTGAAGAACACTTCAGAGGCCGGGGGGCAGACAAGCCCTACCCACGAGGTGGTCTGTCCGCCTCTGCCCCAGCCGGGGGCTGTCAGAGGGAGCTCCAGCCCGGCGCGGAACCGGCGGCACCAACGGCGAAGGGAAGCGGGCACCGGGCTGGGAACGCACCCGCGGGAATGTGCCCCGGGAGCGAAGGAGCCGGGCAGACCCACGCTGAGCCCTCCACCGCCCCTCTCCCACGGCCGGCCCCAGTCACGGCTGCCTGCGGGCGCCTCGGGCGGGTCTATCCCATCCCCTCTCCCTCGGCCGCCGGGAGGGCACGTGAACGAGG
>VYXF01001815.1:160458-243961 GCA_013397295.1 Polioptila caerulea | reverse complement strand
GCGGAGGCACGGCCGCCGGGGCGAGGCTCTCGGCGCTGGGGGGCGGGCACGGAGGGGAGGATGCCTACCGGCACCCAGGGTNAGGCGCGCTCCCGCAGCGCGGCCCGGGAGCGCGCCCCGCGCTCGGCACCGCTCCCGCCGCGCGGCGCGGCCCCGCAGCCAATCAGGAGCCCCGGCGCTGCCCTGAAGGGGCAGGAGACGCGCCGGGGCCGAAAGCGGGCGCGGGGATTGGCTGAGAGCGGGCGGCGCGGGGCGTGGCCGGGGGAGGAGGAAGAGGAGGAAGAGGAGAGGGAATGGGACGAAGAGGAGGAGGAGGACGAAGAGGAGGAGGAGCGGGGCCGCCCGACTTCCTGAGTGCGTGTCGGGCCGGGGGATGCGCCGGCGGTGCTGCGTGAGGCGAGCGGGGCCGGGCGCACAGCGCCCCCCGCGGCGCGGAGGAGTCGCCGAGGTACCGCCGCGGGGGCCGCGCTGCGGGTCCCGGGCGTTCCCGCTATGGAAACACTTGGTTATAAACGGAGCAAAGGCTTCTGGAAAAGGGATTTACAAGTATTTCTTCTTCTGATGGGGCACTGGACCAGCACGGCTTTTACCGAGGCAGCAGGTCGCTGTATGTACAAGGGAGAAGGTGCCTGCCCGTGATGTGCTGTTTGTTATTCCATGAAGGATTTCTCATCAGTTCTCTCATTGCATGCTTGGATGATGGGGCCTCTGTGTATGCAGATGACTGTCGTACTGTTGATTCTTCTATTATTCTGCTGCATGATCAAAAATCTTTCAATGTCATTGAAAACCCATAATATATTAAAAAACAAAAACAAAACCGAAGTCTGGGAGCACACTGCCCTTCAAATGGAACTGTACTCTCAAATTGTGAACTTTCTTGCATGCTGGTCCCCACTTTCTGGGTTTAAAGTCCCTTCTTGCAGCCTTGCCGTCTGCGATGCCATGGAGAATTTGTGTTATGTCGCTGTTACTTAGTTGCAAGATGGCATCCCAGTTGTACCATTGTGAAACCTGTCTCTGAAGCCTGTTCTTGACAAGCACATGCAATTTTATCAAGTTGGCAACATGGGCTACTACTTGTGCGAAATTACTTCATCCTACTAAGTGCTTGCTTTATGATGCACAGTCTCAGATTCAAAGAGGAGGGGCTCCACAAATGAGCACCACCCTCTCAGTTTTAAAATTACACAGGAAGATAAAAGGATATTAAATTCTGAGAGTTTCAGAATTCTGTATACCAGAAATCAGGCACAAACCTATATTTGAAAACCTAGGATTTGAGATTAGAGGGAGTTAGGAGCAAGTTTCCTTTCTTTACTTATTTACTTGCATCATTCATTCTCCTCTTAGATCTGAGCTGCATAAATCAGGGCATGAGCTATAGCCTAAAAAATGGTCCTTTATGTGGCCAGATAAGGTTGTCATTTCTAGCTTTCCTTGGCAGTCCCTTCATTGGCTTGCCTTCTTTCTTGTTCTGCTCAAAAAACTGGTGGGCCTGGCTGACAGTGTAAGTCCTGAAGCTGTCATGGAGGAGCCCCCAATCCTGGGGCCTACGTGTGCGAAGAGGAGCCTTTTTTTGGTTACTTTCTCCAAACAGACTTTTTCCTACCCCAGTTATCCAGTATCCCACAAGAACTATTTTTCAGATGTAGCACTTTCCTTGAGTGTTATTCCCAAAACCACTCCACTGAGGGGGCAGCTGGTCCACACCTTTCATAAATTGCCTGATTCATCAAGTACATCAGTTGACCTTTTGCTTTGGTTTTACTCTCAGGTGACAGGCGCCTCCTGCTCTTCCTCTATTCAGAGCAGTAGATCTCCTTCCTGCTCAGTGGCTGCACAGTCCTGAGTGATTCAGAACAGACAGCTCTGCAATCTGTGTCACTTTTGTGAGGGGAGCATCCTAGCCAGGCTTGGCTGAGAACACTTTGCCAGGGTTCATGCTTGTATTTTTGGTCAATAGTAATACTAGAAACAGGTAAGTGAAACCAGACAGGGTGTAGCCCAGTTCAGGATCCAGCTAACTGAAGCTAAAAAGAAAAAAAAAGAAAAAAAAAACAAACACCAAAAAAGCCCCCTTTAACTTGTTTAAATTTCTGTCCCATTTATAAGTCTAGCAGTAGTAGCTGCAGACACAGTTAGCCAGCTACCATAATCCTGCTAGGTCTGCCCCTGGCATGCACAGGCACATTCCAGGTTTAATGCACAAAGACTGTTCTGTCACCAAAGTCTTCCAAAGTACATTTACAGAAGAGACTGAAGGCTCAATTGTGGCCCAGGTACTAGATTTTACCTAAGTTGCTCTGGTGTTGACAGCAATTTATGTCAGCCTGCAGCTGAAAACTGGACCAGCAGCCCCCAGGGACTCCAGGATTAATACTCACTCTGAGTGCTAGGCTGCAGTGATGTCTCCTTGCTGCCTCCAGCACCTGTACCATGGCATGTGCTACCTTACTTAGGGCCGTGTCTGCACTCACCGTAATCACTTTCTCACACGTCCATGTGGACCCAGCTTTGGCTTCTAAAATTGGCAAGGCCCCATGGAAAGAGGAGACAGCAGACTGATGCACATCTGCACCTCCAGCCCCCTTGGATCCCTGGAAGAGGAGATGCTTGTGTGAGCGTGGATGTCCAGTAAAAGTTTTCTGCCCGGCGAGTAAATGGTCTGACAGAGTCTGAGGAGACACAAAGAACAGCATGTGCAGCATTACCTTTAAAGCTGCCAGCCCAAGAACTGGGGGGAAAGAGATAGGACAGATGTGAAGAAATTTACTTGGTACTGGTAGATAAAAACAGGTATCACAGGGAAAGAAAGGTTGAGAGGACAGCTAGTAGAAGTCAAGCTGGTCAAACCAGGAAATAATGTAAAATGAGCAAAGAAGCAGAGAGGGAAAACTGGAGAGAAAATAAATGTCTTTGAGAGTAAGGAAGAAAGGAGTACTAGGAGAAAAAGACTGAAGTTTATTAGATTGCAAAAAATAGCACCTTAAATGTTAAGGGAAAGTGAAAAGGGGGGAGAACATCTATTCACAGTCTTAATTGAGATAAGTGGGCCAGGAGAGCAGCTCCTTTTGTATGGCCTTTATTAGGAAATCAGCTCTGAGGGGTACTCGAGGGGTCACGCACACTGCCACTGCTCCCTCAGATGGCACAGAGAAGGAGAAGTGCAGGCAGTTTTGCCTAAAGGCAGAGCTGGGACTTCCATCCTCACGGGAGTCCTCAGGAAAAAACTGGGTATGCTCGTAGTCCAGAGGTTTCATGCTTTTCAAGGTCTACTGTGGTCAGGGTGACTTTTGAAAGTTCGATGGAGAGACAGCTCTGCCTTTTCCCAACACAGTCCTGTAGTTGGTTTTGTTCACTTTGACTCGGGCTCGTTGTTCTGGGGGTGTCTCTTTTCAAATTGAGGCTTTTTGGCTTTAATTTGCATATTCCGCCTTTCTCCCCGTTGCCTTTTTTCTCTGTCACCTTTTTCCTTGCCTCTTTTCTCTGTTGCCGTTTTTCCCGCCTCCTCCATATCGGCCGCCGTTTTGTGGGAGCAGTGGCAGTTTCACCCGGCGGAATGAGAGGGTAAAAGAAGGAATTACAGCTTGGGGTTTTAAACACTGGGGGTAGGGGACAACAGGATTGATAAACCAGGGATGTAACATGGGGTTTTACAACTTTTTGGGTAATTGGGGTTGGAACATACTGGGATGATACAACACATTACAGAAATTGTGAACTTTAACTTCTACAGATAACATCAACATGAGGAAGTTCTGAGATTTTATTCATGACATTAGTGGTTATCTCAATGGTTAAATGGGGATGTGACTACATTGACTTTGAAATTTGGAAAGATAACTATGTGTGGTTTAAAAATGTCTTATGAATCAATTGTAAGTTCTTGCAGGAAATATGCAGCCTTACTTCAGAAGTAGAAATGGCTGATCTAAAATGCTGGCTTCATTCACTGTAGGACAAAGGTATCCCTAATTTTATTGCAATAATAGCATCACTCATGCTAGAGCTGTGGTAAAAGTTGACACGATACCACTATTCTTTACAGGAGTTAGAAGTTGTCATTGGACTGAGTGGAGCCCTCTTTCTCTGCATCGTTTGGTGCAACAAAGGGGAAAACTGACTAATTTTGTTTTTCTGGAGTTCTTCTGAATGATCCTCATCCAATAGTTTAAGCAACTTCTGCATTATGGTGCTGTGAATTCCATTAAAGCAGGGATCATAGAAGAATGCTGACTAAAATGCATTTTACTTTGCCTGTCTGCAGCTACCAAATACTTTGGATTCTGTCCCCAGCTGTAAAGTCCACGATGGCATCTAGGGGTTGTTCAAAACCCCACCAGGGCTGATTGGGAGCTGCAGAAAGGGAGCCAGTGGAAAATTTGTAGCTCATCCAAGTGCACTGTCCTTTCTGAGGAGCTTTTGGTTTATACAGGCAGACAAGCAAGGTAGGCCAGGATAAAGTACTGTAGAAATAGCTTCTTTTTCTACTTTGCTGTTTTAAAGTAATGGCAGCAAATAGTTGTATTCATTGACTTCCCAAAGTGAGGCAGCTGTGGAAGGCATGTGTAAGAGGGAAGGGTGAGTCCAGGGGAGATCCATCACAATGTAAAAGCAGGTGCAGATATTGGAGTGAAAGAGCACCAGATCTCATGAGGAAATAAGAAGTGAAGAGTGGGCAGAGACCAGAGGATGAATGGAGGCAAAGTGTCGTAATTGTTTTTCTGATGTCTTTTAGATTTGAGGGCATGTGAAGTGATCCACAGCTTCAGTGCCCTGACATGGTGACTTGGCAGGTGAAGCAAAAACAGGAGAGTGAGTTCAAGGATGGTTCTGGAAAGTTAGCCTCAAGGCCAGGGCTTGGGATAAGCAGCACTTGGGAACCACTTGCTTCTCAGGTGGTTCTTTTGTGCCTGACAGATCTTGCATTTCTTCCCGACAGGCTGAATTTCTTTCCAAGGGGACCTTCTCAATGGAAAATGAAGTTGAGTCATCAGCCTTCGACTCTTCCTTAGAGAGGGGGCGAAATCCCTGGCCTGGCGGTACTGACTCCTGGCTGGAGTTCTTTGTGTTCAGCATTTGTGGCCTGTGCCCAGCCCACAAAGTACTAACAGCCTCCTTTTCCTCTTCACAAAGGCTCGCCTGCTTTCTTTTGAAGGGGTGGGTAAGACTGGTCAGACTTGCTAAATTCTTGGCAAAGATTCATCCTGTGAAAGGCAGAGACCCAGTTCTTGTTGGTGCTGTCATGATGTGATTTTTACAGCACTCTGCATAGCCTGGTGTTTCAAAGGCAGAGGCAGTGCCAGTGCCATGTTGCTCTCTCACATCAATCTCCAACACTACCAAGAAATTGTGCTACCCTGCAGTAAAACAGATGGAAGAGCAGGATCCAAGCTGAGCTTAGTGCCACTGTTTACATCCATCCTTAAAGTTTGTACCTGGGAGACTCAAGTCTGGAACAGCACCATGACCAGGCATGCAAATCTCAGTCCCTCCTGTGCTTGGTGCAGGAACAGCACGGGTGTGAAGAAATGAGGATGCTGGCAGAGCTTTATGCAGCATGGTGGGCTGTTTTTGGTAGCCTCAGGCACACGGGCAAGGCTGTGGTTAGCTGGAGCCTGGCCCTTCTGCAGCATCTCTGGGCAGAGGCTGATGATATGGGATTCTGGGCCATGAGCAGGGGTGGAGAAACCTGTTGGCAGGCAGGGACAGCCAGGGCTGCGGATACCTTTGGGGCTCAGATACAGCAGCCAGGGATCCAAGCCAAGCCCTGACTCAAAAAGAAATACTGTTTTGTTAAAAAGGAGCATGGCAGTGAGAGTCTAGTACCTCCCTGCTTGTGGTCCCCAGGCAAACCAGCCCTTGGTGCAATGTGTTCCTCAAGCACACGGAAATAATTAACAAATGTTCCTTTGTATCTCAGCCAGCACTGGAGGTACCTAATTATGGGCATTGTTTCTGTAAGAAACACCAAATAAATGTCCCTTTTCATTCCCAGAAGGAAGTAAAGAGCCATGAATACAAAAAGCATCAGGCCCAGCAACGTGTTAGCATATGCAATTGTCCCTTACAGCTTTGTGAACTGATGCTAACTGGACTGGAGCCACTGGAGTTAAAACACCTGAGAGAAGAAACAGGTAACTGGAAAGAAAAAGAGAATTCTCTGTGCATGACTGATTAGAAACACTTTTGCCCAACATGATTATTTCAGTATGTACTAGGAATCGTGAGACTTTTAAGGGAGATGTTGGCAGCTTTTTAAGAAGTCTCGTGATTGAAGTTCAGAAAACTATAAAAACATAATTTTGCTAGACCTGAAAAGCAAGTTTGCATATTTTAGAGAAGCTCACAAAGAGAGAAGCTGAATCCCAAATATCCAACTCCCTATGAGAGGGTCTTCACATGCAGTGCTTCCAATAGGACAGCAGTGATAAGAAAATATACCACAAGAATGAATGCTGTCAACATTTAATTGATAGGTTTGAAAAACCACCAGAAATGACTGGGCCTGATGAAAATGAGAAACATCAGTATAAAAAATGTGACTGATTAAAATCTTATTTGTTGGACTTGGTTTCTTCTTTTTCCTGAAGAGGGTATCAGAGAAGGAACTCAAAGTTACATGATAAGCCTTGAAAGTGTGCCTAAAGAAAGAGGGAAGAGCAACTGCTGGAAGGCCAGGTTTTTCCCAAGTGTCACAACTCATACACATATACAGACAAACCCATGTATCTCCATCCATGGCCCTGATGTCTACCAAGACTCATCTTTTTATTACAGATATTTTTTTTATGGTGAGTAAGAACAGTATCTGCGACAATGCAGAGTTTGTACCCCCATTGGAATTGCTTAGTCCACTCACTAATGTGAATGAGGACAACAAGGACTGCTGCTCTGGAAAGACATCAGAATACAGTAGAAGAGTTCTTTCTTTCACAAGTTCTTTCTTTCCTTGGCCTTACATAAATACAGTCTAATATACACCCAAATCCTTACATAAATCTCGTCCAAAAGACTTCTAATCAGAAAAGAAAACAACAACCCTGTATTTCTCACACTATAAAAAAGACCACCTTGGGAAAAAAACAATGCACTCACAGAGTGGTATGGTGTCTGTTAAGAGAGTTCCCATTAAGCAAGTGTTAGCTATTCAAAGAATTAACTGAAATGGGGTGGTAAGTCAACATCTGTTCCTTGTCACTGAACTCAGGGCTATAGCAGAGAGCAAAGAAAGAAGTGAGTTATAAGAATTTTTAGCAGGAAAATGAAAAGAAGTCACTGTCCTGTAGCCTGGATTATTTTCTTAGAAGGTAGGTCAAAACACCTGTGGCTGCTTTTCCAAATCGTCTCCCCGCTCATAGAACACATGAGTAGAAGAACATAAGAGACACAAGGTACAGATCAGAGAGGACTCTGCTTTTCTGGAACTGTACTGTTTTGTAACAGCACATGTATTTGGCTAGATATATGCTATTCACACTTTTAATGTATCCTTTTGCATTTTATTTGGGGCTAAGTGTAAGGTAAGAATTAATGGTGTTGTTTTAACATGCATATTTCAAATGGGTAAAAGCTGTCCCACAGCCTTGTGTGCCTGGGACGAATTGTTCTGTGATTAGTTGTGACCAAACCCAGAAGAATTATACACAGAATTACTCCTTTATTGCCCCCATTACAATGCATTAACTGTTTGCTAGGTGCTGACAGAGTTAGACCCTGGTAGCCCTCCTTTTGGTTTGTCACAAAGTGTGCTGGCTCTGAACCGACAAAGAGAACGTGCTGGAGCTGGTCAAAGAGGAACGTAGGTGCCAGTGACAGGGAAATGACAGAATTCGCATTTCCTTGGGACAAGAAAGAGGCAACACTACAGTAAAAGTCAACAGGATTTCAGGAGGACAGATTTCAGTTGTCCAGAGAGTCGTTAGGTAACATTTCCTGGAAGGCTGATCCAAGGAAATAAAGGGAATTTTAAAAGAAATCATGTACCGTGAAAGAAATTATATTAAAGGTGCAACTGCAAACTTTCCAGGTGCAGGCAATGGTCAGGAAGCAAAGTAAGTGACCAACTTGGTTATATCCCTTTGATCCGTAACATGGGAGGAAATTATACAGGAAGTAGAAACTGTATCAGAGTACTAAAGATTGTTTTCAACTGCACACAAGAGCAACACCAGATAGGCCAGTGAGATGATAGTCCTGGAAACTATTGCTTGTGAAGTCCTTCTGTCAGTGCATTAATAATAGGAAAAACAGAGTTAATTAATTACTCAATGGAAGAGTAATTATTATCAAATGTCATTGAAAGACAACTTATTTAATGTTTTTTTGCTGAAATGTGACTGACAGTTAAGATCCATAGCAAAGGAATGGATCTATGCAAGGTGGTGTTTTCTTTAACAGTCTAGAAGATGGAACAGAGGGATTTCTGTGAGGCAGAGTGGGAATGTAAATAAGTTAGATTAGAAATAAAAAATTATCTCAAATAAAATGGTCTGTGGGAAAAATCATATTAATGCAACAGGGACTAATTCAAAATAGTGCATTTTGGTGAGGGGGTTGCAGAACTAATTGGTTTTAAAAACACAGGATAAGGAATAGTGATATAGAAATAAGTACAAAACTTTTAATGGATCCAACAGAAGCATATTGTTGCTGAAAAGAGAAAACACAGTACAGACACAGGTGTATAATCTATAAGTCGGTGAAGTAATACTGACGCATGGTTTAGTGTTAGGGTCTCAAATAGGGCACTCTGTTTGTTGCAGGATGTTCAGAGGCTGGAGGAAAGCCATAAAAGTTATCAAAACTGGAAAAAATTTGGAAGCAAAGTCTGGGAAAAAAGTGGGGTCTTTTAGCATAGGAGTGAATGATACTGTCCAGGAAGGAAGGACCAAGACAGTCTTCAAATGTGTAAGAAGCTGCTACAAAAAGTTAGGGAGTAATCTATTTTCTGTCCTCTTTATGGATAGGGAAAGGGAATTTTAAGGTTAAGAATCTAGAGCACTGGAATAGATCTGCATAGGCTGCTTTTGGCAGCTCCACAATTTAGTTCCCTGATAAGAGACTGATGAATATTTGTCAGGAATGACCTGCAACAGTTGCCCCTGGCCTGCATGAGTGACATTCTACTTGATGCTTCAAGGATGCCTTCAGCTTTACCTTATTTTGACAGGAGTAGGATCTTGACCTCCACAGGGTCAATACCAAAGAATCCCACTGAATTTCCACAAGTCCTCAAGTTCCAGGCAGGCTCTCATAAATGGCACTAGCTAATCCTACAGCAGTCAAAGGTTTCTTTTGCTCTCCTGCTCTTAGTGGACTCTTTAGGGTTACATAGAGGTAGCAGAGCTGCAATCAGAGAGTGGGAGACTGAGTGCCATAGATTACTCTTGTCTCACCCAGGTCATCACTTCCCTGTTGCTTGACACCACACTGTTTTTTCAGCCATAAATTTGATAGCTCAACAAACACTTGTGACAACCCCAGTTTGAGGGAGCAGCACGGGTGGGAGGAGAGGGCTATAGCCAGGCTGGCTGGGCAGAAATTTCATGGACAAGGGATATAGTACTACAGCACCCAGGAACAAAGAGCAGAACAGGTCCTGTCATAGTAACCAGGGTTAGCTAAGTCTAGGTCACCAGGCAATGAGGCAAAGCCAAGGACAAGCCAGAATATCAAGTCTGCAAGCCAGAGCTGGTGTCCAAATCAGTGAGGCACATGGCCAGGCACAGGGATCGTGGGTGAGTGCCTTGACTTGAACAAGCCAAGACCTCCTAAGATGAGGGGACCAGACCCCTACTTTCTCAGCTTTTTCTCTCCCATTTTGTTCCCCAGCAGGATTCCAAGGTTCAGCCAGGGCACCAGATCTGAGTTGGCCTGCTGCCAAAAGGGTAGGACAGTGCCTTTACAATTCAGACCAAAACATTTGCCACAGCACCACAAAAAGCAAATTCCCCACCACTCAGAATGACAGCTCCATATTGCATTTTAAAGGATAGCCAGATGCTGATGAGCCACAGTTCGAGGGAAAAAAAAACCCCAAAAACATACTTTCAACTTCAGTGGCTGGTTTTAACCAGCTCATACTCTCAAGGCTGTTGCCACAAAAAATGTTGTTTGGTTTGGTGTGGTTTGTTTTTTTGTTTTATGTTTTATTTTGTTTTGTTTTGTTTTGTTTTGTTTTGTTTTGTTTTGTTTTGTTTTGCTTTATAGGGCAGATTAGCAGTGAAATTTATGATACCCTCATTTATGGCTTTACACTGAAGGAACCAGTTCCGCTAATGACAATGCTCCTTCCAAAACATTTTCTGTGTTGTAGAATCCAGTGCTACACCCATAACTTCCCTGAGTGTAATTGAGGTTGTCACCACTTTTTATTGCTGCAGCCCCTTTTGCCCAGCAGCAAAGGACCACCAGACTCTTCTGCAGCAAAGGACCACCAAAGAATCTGACCCAAAATGTTATTTATTTTATTATTTATTATTTATTTAATGTATTTTATTTGTGTTTTGCATTCACTACATGATTATCGAAACAAAAAAAAAAATTCTTGGTTAACTGAGGAAAAATTTGTTTGGCACGACTCAGCCATCATGCTAAAGTGTTTGGCTATAGCCCTGGTGACAAAATTGTCCCATATGTGTGAGGAAGTGACAGCATCAGCTACATCCCACCTCCAACTCTACCAACAAATCTGACAGTTTTGGAGACTATAATTACTTGATCATCTTTGTCAGATGCTTTCACTGACTCATGTGTTGTGGAAGTTGTGGACATTATGAGGAAGTGTCTCTGCTTTCTGGATCAAATTAGCCACTGGTGGGGCTGAGCCAGATGATTAATAAAAGCATCTGCTTAATTCTGGTGGTTAATCTTTGAATACCACCCTGCTTATCATCCAGCCTGTTCTCTTTTCCTTCCAGAGTGTTTCTGAAAAGCTCTCTCTTCTGGCCAGGTAAAGAGCAATTGTACAAATATCCATATAGCTTGGGTAGAAGGGTGGGCTTTTGCAGGCATGCTTTGCCTTTCAAACCAAGCTGTTCAACTCACTGAGTCAGACAAGGAAAGACTTACCAGACTTCAAGAAAGCTCCTGTAACCAACCACTTCAGAATGAGCACTGTTTTGGCTTTGGGAAAACAAAAACTGAAAGGATATACAGGAGAAAACTGATTAACTAAGATGGGTCTTCTCTGTCACTCATGCAGGGACCTCATCCAAAATTATAAACAAGCTTTATTCTCCCTGGTGGTAACTGCACTAGCGTTTGTTTAAATACAAACATGCATCAGGCCAGATATTTGCTTTCTGCAGAATTGGGTGGGGACTCCCAGGACAGAGCCTCAGGAGTGGCCTCAAGCTTCTTTGGATAGATCTTTTTTTTTTTCCATTCCCAACATCACCTCTGCTTTGAACACCTAGGGATGTTTCTGGTTGCCTGCTGGCAAAATGGCACTGGAAAGAAATTTGTTAAATTAGCACTTCTTGCTGCCAGAAAACTTTTTGACTGCAAGGTGGGAATGTGAGAAACCTCCCACTCTGCACATGGGGCACACATTCAGCTGCTATGCTCCACTGGAAAAAATCTGCTGTAATTTCAAACAGAAATCACAGAGGCCTGACAAAGCCTGTAGGAGACTCCTGGAACTTTAAACCAAATTGTTACTGTGTTTCTAAGTGGTTGAACTTTACGTGCTAGCCTGCATTACTTGTCTAGGGAAGTCTTTATCATGATACCCAACCAGAATTCCCGTTGGTTAAGATGATAGGGCCAGCAATGCACACTATAACAATGTAAAGGACAGGATCTACACAGAAAAGACTGTTCAGATTTTTTGGTTGTCTCCATTTTTCCAAACAGGATTTCACACCCACATTTTTACTGTATTTTTCTTTCAGCAAATTTCTGGCAGGTGCAACTTTCACTCAGGGAAATGGAGACCTCATTTAAAAAATAGGAATCAAATCATTTGCTGTAAATAATGAGGTTATGATTATCATGTTTTTCATGATAAGACAGCAAGGTGTCTTCCTTTGGGTTCATTCTCCAAGTGTCTCAACCATCAACACAACTGGAGCAGTTAGGCTTGCTCTTTGGGTTCTGGTACATGCTTAGGGGAAGAATTGAAGGCCTGGACTCTATATCACACCTGCAGTGGCACACACAGATTCATCACTTCCTGAGCTCCATGAGCTTTGAATCAGATTCTCTCTCAAGTACATCAGAGAAATAATCAATGAAAACTACAGTAACCAAAACACTGTTTGGCAGGCTGAATAAAAAGTAGTACGTAACTTCATTTCATCAACCCTAACAACAGTGTAGTCATTTAAACACTGAGACTGTGAACCAGAACCTTGGAAGCAAATTACTCCAGTCAATGGAAAGACATTCACTAAGCTAAATGGCTTTGTATCAAGCTTTTACTGGATAGAGCTGTAAAATATTTCCTCCAGAAGTTCTGCAGGCTATTTTAGTCTATCCACATTGTGGGGAAGGAAACTAGAAAACAATAGCTGGCCAGACCAGAAAAAATACAAAAATATGGGTGATGGAAATACAGTAAGGTAAAATCTCATCAGTATATAGCCAAAGTATGATCTGTATGCTTAACTGTAGCTTGAAGACTGCTCTCCAGTGGCTATTCAGTTGTACTGATTCATAACTCTGCCTGGAGTTCTGCAGGGTGGTAAGCATTTCTAAAAAAAATTAAAAATAAAAAAATAAAAATAAAAAAGTCCTAAATGAGATATTTTTAAAACAGCAAATTAAGCTGGAGTTCTAAAAAGATTCAAATTATAAAGCATCAAGCGTAAGACGTCCCATTTCTGTTAAAAGGAGAGTCTTTATTTTAAATCTCTTAAAAAGAGCCAAGTAGCCTGCCAAAAAGATGTTTGTACTTTTGAATCTGGATATCAGCACAGAATATATTTCTAGTTAAATTATTATGTAACATAATTTATTGTATTAATAAAACACAAAGGATTCAAATCAACTTGCACAATGTCTAAGTGTGAGTGATTCACTCTTTCAGTCTGTTGAGTTTGAATCTTGTTTTAACACCAGCCATGTCTTTTTTTCAGCTAGAATATAAGTAGTATATATTACTCTGTTAATTATGTAAGCCTTTAAAACTGTGGTTTGGAAAACATTACACATCTGAGGTATTTGTGCAAATTAAGGGATTAATGACAAAGAGCTGTTTTCTTTGTTTTTAAATAGAGTCCTTGAAAGAAGTGTGCATGCATGAGGTGGAGCTGAACTAGGACTGGTGTGTGCCTGTGTGCATTTCCCTCCCTCCACCTCCCCCATGCCTTCTCCTCAGCAAGATACAGATCATCTTGTGAGCCTCGTGGGTGACAGGCTGGCAGGTTACCTCCTCGCTCACCTGAGCATATCCTCCAAGCTAAAACCTAGTTCTCATGTGCTAAAAAAGAACATATATGTACTGAAATATGCACTCAATTGTGTAAATAAAAATAACAGCTTTGTGCCTCTCTATCTTTCAAAAAAAAGATTGCTTGCCTTACTGGAAGCCAAAACACAAACTGCGCTTTAGCCAAATAAAAGTTATTGAGCTCAACAGAGCAACTAAATAAAATTTAATGGCCTGTGACTTAGAGGTTACACCATGTGATCTAGTCCCTTTTGGTTTCCAATTCCACAAACCTAAATGGAATTTAAGTGGTGGTTTTTTTTTTTATTTCTTTAATTAGAACATTGGTGAGACTGGAGGGGCCTATCTAGCTTCAGCCACACGTAGGTGTGGATGGATGGCTGTATTTTCGTTGGGTAAAAGACTGCCTTTCTGCATTGTGTTTGGCTTCATTTTTGAGGTGGCTGGATATCCAGTCCAAATACAAATTGGCTCAGAATTAATTTCCACTTCCTATCCTTCCTTTTGCTTAAACAAATATAACCCAGGATTCAGCTTGCAGAATTCCTGGCTTTGTGGGCAGGTTGCAAGGCCATTCAATAACCAAAGAGCACAGCACATAAGGAACATGCAAGATGTATCCAGAAATTCTTTGGTATAATAATCTGACTCAATACCTCCAGTCAAGAAAGTTAATAATTATTTCCAAGTAACTTTTGCCAGACAGCTGTGCAATTGCTTAATCGTTTATGTGCTGACTCAGGAGTGAGACCTGAGAGGTATTACAGAGAAGAACATGAAACAGATCAAAGCAGATATTGAAATACACACTGTCATAGTTCCAAATGTATCTTCCGTGTCAAACTGACAGAGACAAAACCCTGGAAATAATGAACTTGGATTTTTAAGCAGCCATCAGAATTCAGCGTCTTACCTGGTCAGCTCTGGTCAGCTCTTGAAACCTTATTTCCAATTACTTTGTTCAAAGGCTGAGGAGGACTTACTATGTGACAATCACTGATCATCTAAGGCCATAAGGCAGAATTTGCCCAATAAAAAGCTCCCTCAGAAGTTAATGGAATGCTTTATTTATGGAGCTCTTCATTCATGGCAGTTCCACCTACTTAGCAACAAGTAAGTGAAGAAAATATTTGAAGACTTACTATCCACCACTCGTGCCAATACGATCTCCACAGGATACTCTACTTTGAAAACTTCTGTGTTAAAACTACTACCATAGCAAATTGAGAATGACATAAGCAACACCTAAAGCTTGTTTCAGTGTGGACTTCATTCTAAAATCAAGGCCAGGTCATGTTTTAAAAATCTCCTCTAGAATTATCAGGACTCCCTTCAGGACTGATCCCTGTGATTCAAACAGAGTATCATGCATTTGCTCCTTGCCTTTTTTTCAGGTGGAAATAAAGAGTAATTGGAAAACATCCAAGATCTGCCAGAGAGATGAGGCAGCTGTAATTTTTAGTATTAAAGGCTTGTTAAAACTTTCAGTGTTCTGAGTACTACGAAGTCATAGAGGAAAAGAACTGGAAGGTATGGCACAGAAAGGCTGAGGTTTGGGAAGCTTAGAAATGACTACTATTTGCAAGAATTAGTAGACTGGATAGATGCTTACATCCTGAATGTGATGCCTTAAATTTTAGCTTTCATATTTTCCAGATTCTGTACTGTATTAGTATATAACTCTGAACTTCATACAAAATGTTAGCAAGTTCTCTTCCCAGGGTAGATAGACAAAACAGTCCTTTTCCAGCCCAAGAACCAAGGACACCATTGCAGTTTTGGGCCCAAACAGTACAAACAACAGCGAATTGAGGAGAAATCTGGGAAGATGTGACTTCATAACCTAGAGCTGTAATTGGACAATTAACCCCAATATGTAAAGGGACCAACTTGTAAAAGTGTGAAAAGTCTTGGCCAGGTGTCCATCTTGGGTGGAGCCACAGCCAGGCTCTTGTTTTGCCCAAGGGGAATCCTGTGAAGGCCTTTTAATAAATACCTACCTTATTCCTTTAACACTGTCTAGCCTCTGTTCTGGGTAGCCTCTAAGGCATCACTGCAGCATACCAATTAGTGAATTAATTGGGCGTAAACTGGGGTGCAAGCCATTTCAGTATCTTCTTTATTGCTAATATTGAGTAGCAACAAGTATGAAATATCCTTCCACTCTGTGATTTTCATCTCCAGACTGTCTTTCCTTCCTTCTTGTACTCCCTCCTTCTATGGCAGCAACTGGCACACCTCCCTTCCTGCATTCTCCTTCCCATGTCATGAATGAGGCACCTACTTTGTTCTGCAGTCTGCCCACAGGGTTGGATAGCTACATTTACAGTTCCCCTTTTAAGTGACTACTAGCCCCTATTCTCTGTGAGAAAATCTGTCTTAACTGTACTGCTCTGACAGTTCATTAAATCCATCTTCCTCACCCCTCACCCCTGGCAAGTACAACATTCTTGCCAAGACTACCTTGCCTGATATAAAGGATTTCCATCCTGGTCTGTGCTGTGCTCTCTCCAGTGCTACTCTGTCTCTGTCAGAAAAGAAGGATTTTCTAATATCCAACTGGAGCACCCTTGCTGCTGTTTAAGATCATTGTTTCCCTTTCTAATTGCCATAGATGGAGGAAAGAGATTATTCTCTTCTCCATTGCAGCAAACTCAGTATTCTTGTGCTAACCCTGTAAAGGAAACTCACTGTAGGCTTTCTTAACACTGAAGAGAAAGGATTGCTCTTTGTGTATTACAAATTCTGCAACCCAGTACCATGTTCTCCTGCTTTGCAATAGCACAAAATGTTGATTTTCACTTGGTTTATCATCCACAGGTGCTCTTCATCCCCTTTCTAAAGAAAAGCACGTCATTTGCGCTTTATCCTGTATGCATGTACTTGTCTGATGGACCCTGCATGATATCCTATCTTTCACCTGACCTGCTGAATATCATCCCATTTTTTCCAGATCATTTCTGGGATTGTTGAAATTGTTTAGCCTCCCCAACAGCATGCATCCTCTGCCCCAGCCTCCAGCCTGCTTTCACCTGTACTTTTCATCCTGCAAACTGCTTAGGAACATCTTGGGTAGCTCTGGTTCTGGGGCAGATCCCTGTCCAAACCTGCTCAGTATGTCTAATTTTGACAGTCAGCCTCTGAAAACTACTCTCCAAGTGTAATTTTCTATCAGTGAACCTTCTGTGTTATGCTGCTTACCTTTACAGGTCATTTTGACAGATATTTGAGACAACTGTTGTTGCAGTTTTACTCCAGGAGCACAACTTGTATTTATTTTCAAGAAACTGGCAACAATACCCAGTCTTCAATGCCAACTGATAATATTTTAAATATTTAAATGAATAGCAGTTTAATTTCAATAGTTATTTGGACAAGCTCTTGAGAATCCTCAGAGGATCACTGAGGTTTGTGGGTCGCTGGTCTCCAAGAAATTATACATCTGTAATTTGCAATATGGGTGAGTAACATGTGACTAATGATTTCATTTTTAAGAGTGCTCTGAGGATAAGCTAAGGAATTAATTTTCAAGATTACAACTGAGACTAAAAAAAAAAAGCCAAAATAAAATATCTATATTCTGTTAAAAATCAAACTCACAGTGTTGTTAAATATTAATAAACTTTTACTCAAAGCATTTGGAAGAAATATGTAGCAGTTTCTATGTATGTTACAGAATATCTTCTGATATAAGTGGAGAAATATATTTTATCTGTGATTTAAAAACCATATGTTGTTGTGCATAGCCCTTTCCATTCACTTTTGTGAATATTTGTGAGACAATATATTCTGTTCTAATCACAATTTCATTACAGAACAATGTGTCAAACTAAAGCCTTCATAAGCACATTTTTTCCCCCTCATAATATGCACTGCATATTAAGAAACATTTTCCAGCCATATCAGCCCTTAAAACCTTCCTTTGCAGTTTGAAAAATGTGGAAGTGAACAGTGTCACAAAGTGAAATAATACTGAAGGTGCAAGCATGAAAAATGAGATTAGTAATTTTTTTAGGAGTCAAAGCAAACTGCACTGGAAAGAAGACTGGAAAATACCCCAGATGGTCCAGCTGGACTGAATAAGTGATCTTCATCTGAAGACTCCACTTCTGTGAAGCTGGAAAGTACTGAGATGTGACCAAGGTAGCAGACAGAAGGATTTTGTATAAGCATCTTTGAAATGGTGTAAATTAATTAGGAGCATATGTTCAATGTGTTTCAGTGAAATAGCTCCTTGTGAGGGCAGCAGCTGTAAAGTTAGTGGTCTCAGAGCCTGAAATTACTTTTGGAAAAGGCAATCATTTGCATACTTTTTAAAAAGCACTGCATACTTATTTGAAACATAAATAGATTTAGGCCTGAAAAATTCTTGTATAAAGACAGACAAGAACTACAAGCTTCATTTTCTTTTCATCACAGCAACTGGCTAACTGTGGAATTTGTAATAAAGGTATGAACTGTTTTATGCAGGGAATATGAAATGATTTCCACTCCAGCAATTCACTTCCCAAGGCTTTAAGGAATAAACTGTAGCTCTTTAATGGTGTGCAGAGGTATTACCAAGCCCCAACTTCCTTGAAATTGTGGTAGGTGGTGGACATGAAATGCACAGGTTCTTCAGCAAGCCTGGCACCACTGAATACTGGTGAAAATGCTGAAATCCCCTTCTTTAAAGAGGTAGATGGGTTACATTTCAAATAGAAGTTGATTTGTTCTTACTAGTGGGAGGCTTCCAGAGGAAAAAGGTAATCCTTTGAAGGCTCCTGTTGTTTGCTGTAAGAAACTACCACCATGGTTCATTGCCCACAGAATTTTTCATTTCAGCTCTTTGCTCTCTTCCTCTTCCTACCTCTCAAATCTTGAGATTTATTTCTTTTTATGCCTTTAGTGCAAATGGAAATGTTATTCTCGAAATCTTGTTTTTAAAAAATTTCCGATAGAGTAACATTAGAGAATAGTTATTGAATTTCAATTGAATTGCATTGAAATTGCAAAATAGCCAGAATATGCTCTTTTTACTCTTCAGGAGTTCGGATCTTTCTCTGCTCCCCTGCAGGTACTGCATCCATCAACCACCCCAGGGAAAGACAAGACTGCATAGTGCAATTGCCAAGGAAAGGCTTGTCCCACTCAGCAAACAGGAGACGTAAGGGGTTTAGTGTTTCATTGCTACCATCCTGCCAACCTGTAGACCCTTTGCTCTTGAAACTAGACCCATTACAAAGATAACATCCAAAATGTTTTCATGGCAGGAGAAAAGGTCTCTCTCCTCACTCTTTGGTGCAACATGTGTACCTCTTTGTCTAAAGATGCAGAGTTCATAGGAGATAATGGTCACAGTTATTATAGGAAGCTCTCTTTCTCCAGAGGGAAGCATCCTTTTGTTGTTCAGCTTCAAGTGCCACAATATGTGACAGATTCATGCAGGCCTCTCTGCTGTGCACAGTGGCTTGGCCAGTGCTAAAATTTATGACAAGGAGTTCAGTGGGTAAAGGAGGGATCGTAGCCTCAGACTGTCACTGGACAATTGGGTGACAATTGGGTTTCATCCATGGGGCAGCATTGTCTTAAGGTGTGATGGCAGCTGTGGATGTGCACGTTATCTCAGTGGGCAGTAATGGATCAGATCCTGGGTCAGTCATAGAGGTTTAGTCAAAAGCAGTAAAAGAGGGCCAGAGGTGGATCTGGAGAAAAGATACAACAGGGGTCTGAGAGGACAATCCAGGAGACAAGCTACCTACAGCAAAGATCTGAGGTGCAGCCAGAAACATCCAGAAACAGGACTAGAGCCTGACACACCCATGAGGCTGCTCAGGCAGGTTCTGAGAGCACAGACCTGAGCAGAATTGGGTCTCTTGTACGACGAGTAGAGGTGTGTACACTTGTGTACAGGTCCTAGGTAGGAGCTGGTCGGGGCTGTTGGTACCCTGGCAAGGCTACCGAGCTAGGATATGCTTGGTGATGCCATGCTTTGCAAAAGCAGGGTAATGGCTACATTAAAGCTTGCAGAATCACAGTGGGCAGGATTCAACTTTCACATATACCCACTGCAGCTCACAGCTACCTAAATATGGGCAGCCTAAACACAGAGGCAAAACAAACTAATGGCTGCAGTGGCAAACCTTGGTGCTAGACATCTTGGCAACCAAAGGGAAGGTAAGCTAGAGACATTGACATTACATATTACTGAGACCCACTTTCCCATTCTGGAATAAAAATTGCTCTCCTTCCCATGTTTCTTCCCCAGTTTTATTCTGTTACCTCGTTTGAAATTGACCTAAGCTTCCAGAAATGTCCCTAAGTCTCAAAACCAATATGAATGTATTTACTTGAAAAGTTCAAAATTACTTCTAAAGCTCCTAATTTTCCTGCCCAGCTTCCTTTGTTTAAGTGTTCTTCCTTTTTCTGCCACCATTCTGATTTCTTGTAAAGAAAGGGCATTTGCCAGGGTGAACAGTAGTTTCCTCTTCATCTCTGGGAATGGTGAGTATCAAAGCTGGCTTAACGAAACCCTGACAAATCAGAATTTCCTTCTATCTCCCAAACAAGACGTGATGCCAAAATCAATAAATGGACAATACAGTACTTCTGAAAGAAGGCTTACTTTGCTATGTGACACAAAGAACTGTATCTTTTAAAGTAGCAAAACACAGATAAGATTAATTTGCTCATTTCTTGGGAATGAGTCTTTTATAGAAAAGAAAAGAAAAGTTCACATTAAGGTTTGTGAGTGCTCTGGGATAAAGTCAACACTACCACCTACTGGTCTCATCTGAGAAAGTTTTCTCTTTTTTCCACTTTTTCTCTTTTTTCTTCTCTTTCCCTCCCTTTTTTCACCTTTTTAAAATTTTCTCTTATTCCTTTTTCTTTTATCTCTTTTTCTTTTTTGTTCTTTTCCCTTCCCTGTTTCTGTTTTCTCTTTTCTTTTTTATTTCTTTTTCTCTTTTTCTTTCCCTTTTCAGACTGAAATTCCTATTTTCCTTTGGAGAATCTACAGATTCACAGACATAGAAATAACTGCTCCAGCAAAGACCTAGTGTTGGAAAATATGCATCCTCAGAATGATATATTTGTTCTTTTGTGACCTTTGTGAGATAATTTGGGGTGCCTTGCTGCTGTGAGTGGAGCAGCCTACATCCCATCACTGCATTCTCATAGAACAAGTGATAAGGCAGTTTATAGAAAGTCTTAAAAATATGAAAAATCACCTTTAGGATAATTTTTTTTTTTCAAAATCACTCCATTGTACTGAAAGTCCTGCTTGCCACTCACTGCAAGTAAGGCAAACAGTGTAATTTGAGGAATTTATTTTTTATTACTATGTGGTGACAGTTAGGATCCTCGTGTTTCCCAGTTCACAATTTCACAGTGGTTCCAAATTATTCCTGAGGACCATTTACAGCTTATGCCAGCACACTCTGCCTGAGAAACAGTGCCAATATGCTGAGTCCAAGCAATCTTATTTACTTAAATGACCACTTAATGGCCCCCAGTGACTTTGTTTTCTTTTGTTCAAGTAGACACTTGAAAAAAGTAAATATGGGCTATAAAGACTGACGGTCCCACAGAAATTATTTGCTCCAGTTCTCTCAAAATAATATGTTTTGTTAGTGCAGTTGTCACAGCTGCAAGACAATGAGTAATTCTTACTAAAGAAATTCAGCTCAGCAAAAATTCGTTTTGCCAAGTAATCCTAACATACGCAGGATATCTCCCACACATCTTCCTAGGTACTGTTCTTATTTTTTGCGTACAGTAATGCTTCTGTATTTTGAATTTCTTCACTTTTGGTCTGAAAGCCAGTAAAAATAATGAGATACATGAGGGAAACACAGCATTTTCCCTCAAAGTGTTTCAATTACTTTCACTCTTTTATTTCCTCATTTTTGTAACCCTTTAAAGATTACAAATTATTGCTATAAATGTGAGGGGAGAAACAGGGACACAATTTTAAAAAGCCCTCCTGAGCTTTTGTTTGTAGTCTAAAAGTAACTACTATAAATGCCTCTCTATGATTATTTGTATTCTCTTAGTGCCTATGGGCTCCCACCAGGAAGCACATGGGGATGGAATGAGTTGCCCAGATTTGTGCTGCGAGTAGAGCCAAGCCAGCGGCCGAACCCACAGCTCAGACTCAGACTAACAGATCCTTTGGACTGTGCCTGTCCCCTCCCAGCCAAGAAGCACATTTCCAGAGGCCTTAATAGCCACTTGCATGAAACCAGCCACACTGTGCTTAATGAACGTGAACTCAGAGCAGAGTGTCGCTCCCTAATAAACTATTTCATTTAGAATACTTACGTCCCTGTGGAAGGTGGGTTAATCACCTAAGAGACAGATTTCCAAAGTTATTTAAGCATCTTAATGCACAAAAGGCCATTGACTGGGGTTTTCAGAAGTGCCTTCCTGTTCCAATCCCCTGGGATATTCATCCAACAGGTTCAGGCAGCTTGGTGCTTTTCATCACCTGACTGGGGTTCTTACTGGGAAAGAAGGCCCCAAAAGTCTCAAAAGCAAAAATGAGGCCTCTATATCATAAATACAGTTCACAGTCAGCGTCAAGGGCTCGTGGGGCTTCTGCACACCTTCCCTTCTCCTTTACCTTGGGGAGTACTAATTGCTGTCTTCAACTCTGCTAGAGTTGTGAAGATCCATATTTTGACCAGGTTATGCTGTCTACAATTGACTATGTGTGGGCTTTTCTGATATGCTTTGGAATTCGACATGAATTCTCATGGAACAGCACTGACTCATTGGATGGAAAAGGCAAGCTGCTTTGCTCATGTTCCCTCCAAAGTCCTGGGTTTGTTTTCAATGTCCTGAATAAATACAACAAGCAGGATGTGACATCCATCCATCCTAGCTTCCCACTGCCAGCTGTAGAATTGCAGACACATACAGGCTGCAGGGAGTGCTCAGGAATCCACAGGCTCCCACACTTCTTGTCAAAATGCAAGTGCCTTCGGTGACAATGCTCATGCAAGTACAATGCCACAGCCTCACATGGACTTAGTCTCTCATTTTCACTTTGGCAAGAAAGGAGATAACAGCTCACTATCATCTATGATATGATAGCATGGCTTCTTCTTGCTGAAGCATTAGTTTTGTTCTGTTTCGGTGCCAGTCTAAGTGGTTGAATGTGAGTGGTACCATGGTTCCACCAAAACTCTCTAACCTGCATTTACATTAGGAATAAAACAAAAAAACCCCAGTAAAATAAGAGTGTTCAACCTCCTCAACGTGCAGGAACTTTCCTCACCTCTACTGGTGTCTAAGTCTGCCAGTTTGGGTGAAATGTGTGTAACTCTGCATCCTTACAAGATTCCATGGGATACATCTGCTGAGCCCACCCAAGAGCAGAGAGGTTGCAGGAATAGCATGTGTGTTGCTCCAGGATGAAAGGTATCTTAAAGGCAAAATATTTTGTTTAATTGGAGAGTCTTCCAGTTGTATTAATAAAATATTGGTTAGCAATGTTTGTATATACAAGATTTATCATGGGAAGGTTGATTCCAAGCTTAGATTTATTGTTCAACAAAATGAAGAGAAATCAATCATGATGACTGATTTTCAATTTCATTTCCTAACACTTTTTCTTCTGAACCAGACAGGGCCCTGGGAATATATATTTCTTAACCAGAAATGTCCTTCAAACTTAGCCCTGACACCAGTACAAGTCTCAGCTTCATCAACTGGTTTTTGATGCAGTGCAGAACTTCAGTATTACGGGCCCAGTTGGGAGGGAATCCCTGGCCCTTTTCAGAAGAAAGAAGCAATGTTCTCTGCTTCAAAGAAGTACATTAAAAGCCCTAAGCATGGACTCTTGCCGTAAAGTTCACCTCCCTACTTTTCTGCTGTGCAAGCTTTTAGCTCAGTACTTTGAAAAAGAACTATATATTGGGATGTGCACATTCCACCACAAACCTTTCTTCATGAAACCACGAGGTTTTTTACATTTAACTGCCAAAACCCAGGAAAATTTTACCGCTTCAAGGAAATCCAGACTTTACAGTACAAGCATGCACAGTTATGGGTCACAAAACAACTTTGACTTAGGTATTCATTGACTTCTTTGAATTATTAATACAGTTGTGGTTCTAGATGAAATATATCAGTTTTTAAAGGCTGCATTTTTTATTTTCATGTCTCTCTTGGTTTCAGTGAATCTGAATCACTACATTTTTCCTTTTGGATTATAGGTGTAACTACCATGGCTATCTGTAGGTGGCAAGTCAGTTGCTATTGAAATACTAAAGCAACCTAGAGGGAAACCGCCCCCCACATTTAAAAATAATTTTCTTTATTTTAAATCTGTCGGCTCTAAACCCAGCAACTTTGATTGCCTATATTCTTTAACAAATGTAAAATTAAATAAAAAATACTAGAGAGAGTGAAGTTAATTGCTGGAAGTGGCATATATGAAATTGTTTAGTCTTGAATCTGACAAGGATGTACATCAGTTTTCAGTAAACAAACATAGTGGGTATTATTTCTAGACAGGATATGTCAAGTTTTATGCCTGAGGGCATCTGCAAGGGCTCATTCATCAACTTGACGAAGGTGTAAAAGGTTTTAATGACCTCCTAAATCTCCTTCCCTGGCTGTCGTGGCGAGATGCCTTCCAAGGTCGGTCACCCAAGCAAGCAGGTTCACTTGCATTGTAAACAATCATAGATCAGGCTGAATTATAATTGCTGGTGGACTCCAGAGCAGAGAGGCCTATATATATCACAGCACTTTCTTGTCAGGGCAGTACAGGTCAGCTGTGTTTGTTCATGGACATGTTAGGCTTTGGTTTTCCTGAGCCTCTGCATCTTTGACAGTGGTCCTGCTTCCCCATTGTGTTTGCTGTCTGGACAGGATGTTCTACCAGAGGAAGTGCTCCTTGTGGAAAAGGCGTCAATTAGTTGTCCAACTGACCCTCACTCCTACTACCTCCCTGGCAGGCACAAGATGGATTGATTTATTTAGATATGAGCTTGCTGTGTTTTATAGCTTTGCCAAATGAGTAAAGCAGTAAGACTTACAAGTTGCTGACTAAAGCAGGCAATAATGCAAATTTCCATTTTCACCATATGTCATCAGCCATTTATGTTATATACAAGATAGTTTTTGAATGGAAGAAACATTAAAAAGGGCATGGCTGGTCAACGAGGTTAATTAATTGCTGTGTTGGCAGGCAGCTTTGTTTGAGAAGGCTGTGATGCTGTAATCATCTGGGACTTTCAAGGTTTTGCTGAGGAAATGGGCCATTGGAAAAATACAGGATTTTGCATAAATTGTCTGATAAATAAAAGAGGAGGAAGAAAATTATTAACAATCTAGTGCAAATATCAGTAATCAGGAATATGATACTTTAAGATACATACATGTTTCGGGTACCTTTCCTCAGAATAATCTATTCCAGTGCATAGGAAAGCAAACATTAGAATACCACAGGCAGTTTTTAGAGTTCTTGGTCCCTGGGCAGAGTTCTGTCAAGCAAAGGAAAGCTCTACTTGGTCACACAGTATGTGTTATGAACTGCATTTGATCTTATGGCTTTCCAAAAAGCTGACCGAAAAGAAGTTCTTTGGTTGGTTGGTTAGTTGGTTGTTTTTTTGGGTTTTCCTCTCGCTATTTTTGGGCAAGGGGTCTCAACCATCCTAGCACATGATTTTCCTCAACCTGCTGACCTAGGCCAGGGAGGTATTTGCCAAGAGGGTAAGCAGCTCCCAGAGGCAGTGACTAGAGTGCAGAGCTCATTGGTTCAATTTGGGATAGTTGGGCATTTGCTCAACTCTCTTCTGGACTCCTTATTTGTCACCCTATTTTTGAAATTCACTCTCTCCTTTATTTCTTTATTACTGCAGCAGCTGAGTTTGCTCTGTAGCATGGTACAGTTGCAATGTACAATGAAAATGCAAAGTATATTTTTCTAAGATGGCTACTCTCAAATGATGCTTAAGCATTTAAGAAAATAGGCAAGTGAAAACTTGATATGCAGGCAATCCTATTTGAAACCCCACATCTACTGCAACCACCTGGAGAAGAAAAGAAGATCCTTTGTAAGATAAACAAAACCCATAAAACTGAAGCAGGATCTTCCACCTGAGTGAGCCTCTAGGGAAGGGATGTGATTAACTTCTCATTACAAAATTCATCCATGACTATGACAGTGTAAAAAGAGAGATTTCACCTGCTGAAGAAAATTCAGTCACAGCATCTCGATCTTAGTGAAGCTGTACATGGATCAGACCTTTCCCTCTGGTGTAACGTGAGTACAGCAAGGCAACCTCAAGCACCGTTTATGGTATGTGTGGAAACACCAGGCACAAACTACCACAAACGAGAACAATTCTGCTTTCAGAAGGACTGCCAGTTGGAAATCTTTTGGAGGAGAACTCTTTGAGGAGGCTTCCGTTACTCAGGCTTGGCTTGTTTGTTTTAAGCAGAATGTGTTTAAGAGCTTATAAAAAATGAAATTATGAAAATAAAATGCAATTATTTGTTATTTGGTTTTATATCTCATGTTTCAGTTGAAATGTTGTCAATGCTTAGACTTATTAGGGAACACCAAAAGGAACAAAACCACTGAGATTTTTATGTTAGGCTGCAAGGCTGTCCTTACCAGAGGCAGCGAAATGTGTTCAGTTTTGTACCTACTGGGAAGACATGGCAAATCCTGCAACGGGATCTGTCTGCTGGGTATTTATAACACCTCAGTGCCAGTTTCCTGAGACAATTTTCAAAAAGCTGTAGTTTTTACTTGGTTCTTCTGTATTTTTGAAAAAAAATTAAAACCAAAGAGATCTTCTTCCCAAATTATAAACAAATAACAGAAAAAAATAAGGTAACAGAAAGGATGGAATGAAGCACCAAAAATGTTAACTTCATTAGCACACACTTTGAAATCATTTAATTATATTTCTATGGCATGGGTGGGTTGCTTGGCACTCTACGATTGCTTTATTTCAAAGCCTTTTACCTCAAGTCCTATTTAAAACATGAGGTTTCTGCACATTCTGGACTATCCAGTGGGAGTCTTTAACTTTACCAAGATTTAATTGAAAGTAAATAATTCTATTATTTTTGCGTAGTTATAGTCCGAACCCTTTCAGATGTCTTATGTAATTACAGAAATTACTTAAAGGCAATGCAGGCTCCTTCACAAAGCTTTACCATACCTTCAGAACTTAGGTCATTCTCGTGGTTTTTATTTTTACTTAAGGAATGTTTGGCTCAGCTTTTAAAGGGTAGCAGTTTTCAGATAACTGGCCAAACAATGTAATCAGGCTCAATTTTAAGCGAGCACTGTCTTCCTGCTCAGAAGATCGAGTTGGTTGGAGGACACACAAGTTCACTATCTCTTTCCTTCTATGGCTTATTTATAGTGCAGAATTAAAATAAAAAATATTTGAAATTTTTTCTGGATTATTTCTTTAGACTCTTACCAGATTTAAATATGAACATCATTGTATGTGGTCTCTAATTACAAAGCCCTATACCTCATAATAAGATAAAATCCTATTGTCAGAGCGGGATGGATCGCCCCTGCTGTTAAAGTCAATTTGAAAACTCCTACAAGGTGACTTTAGATTCTCAGTCCCTCTTCAGAGTCACCTGAAAGAGCTCACTTGTGCTATGGAAAATGACAACATTTATAGAGAGTTCAAAATCCCCTACACAAAATGTCATGGCTTAGAAATGGAAGCTGGGGTATGAAATTGAGCTTAACAAGGGAGCTTTCTCTCGGGGCTGGGAACTTAGACATTCACTAAAATCAGTCATGAAATAAAATTTAAGAGAGAAAAAAAATCAATGATCTTGCTTCAGCTAGGTGTACAGACTGTACAAATCTGCAGGCTGTGTCTTCTGGATGCCTATGTTTTTGGCCTCCAAGTGTAGAGGCACAGGGAGCCAAGTACAGAAATCTAGTTCTCTTCTGGATATATCAGCCTTGTGCACTACTGTTTTCTTGGTTGTCTTCTCTTGATATTAAATTCTTTGCATTACTTTAAAGCACAGGAGCATGACAGTTTCCTAATGTCTTTCTCTGCACTTATTTTGAAAACTAAGAAAACAGATCTGCCACCCAGAGCCTGCCAAGTTTAGATCTGGAGCTATTTGTTGAGTAGACAGTGTTCTGTAAATACATTTTTTCATAGTAAGAAATATAACAAATACACACTCTACACTGTCTACAGTTCTTTTCAACCACAAACACATATATACTGCTCTCTGGAGACTCAATAAACATCTATTGGACTCCGGGCTCTTTCAAAAGCCTGGCATAACACAGGCAGCCCTGTGTGTGCTCATATATGCGTGCACATACGCAAGACATGTAAGTATCTCAACTTCTATTGATGGATTGATTGCACTTGCATCATTACATACCTTTGCATTTCTGCCTAGTTGCATTTTCTAGACTTGCTTTGTACCTGCTCTGTCACAGAATCACAGAATGTTTGGGGTTGGAAGGGACTCTGGTGATCATCCAGTCCTACAGGCCTGTTTAAGCAGGTTCACGTAGATCAGGTTGCACAGGATCACATCCAGGCAAGTTTTTAATATCTCCAGAGAAGGAGTCTCCACAACCTCTCTAGGCAGCCTATTCCAGTGCTCTGGGATCAAGCAAATGGAGCAGGCAACGTGCACAGTGCTGTGCCAAATGATGCCTAGACTACTGAAAAACAACTGAGTTACATTTCAGTACTCAGGACTTATGTCCTGTGTCTTCTGAGGTAGTTTCCCAAAAATAGTTCATGGAATTATGAACCATTACATGATACTGGAAAAAAATTATGTAGCTTCCTGTGATGCCAGCAAAACCAAAAGCATGTCATGAGTTTATACTTAGTAGATGTTAATAAAACCTGAGAATTTCCACTTTTCCTTTTTCATGGCATATTTGTCTTTCTGAGCATCCCATGACTGTACACAAAACACCACCACTTGCTGAGGTGTATTTAGTGAAAGACAGTTTGATTCCAGTCTACTGCTGCACAAAGGTGGTGGCAAACTTGGTGCACGATGTGGTGGCAAACGTGCAGAGTGCACCTGAAGGCTGTGCTTCCCTCATTCATGGATGCAAAGGCCCTTTTCTGCTTTCTTTCTAGTTGCAGCCTTCTGGTATGCTGAAGTAATTACTGGTATAGAAATTTGCAGGGGGTGGGGATGGGGTGGAATTACTCTAATGAACAGTCAATTGAAATTTCCCCCAGTCATTGGTCAGTATATTTAAAGAATTACTACAGTAATTATGTTTTATGAGCATGAGTCATTTTTCTGTTTTTAAAAAAAGTACTTCAATTTACCCATCTCTTTTAGTACATTTCCATTTGGTGTGGTTTGGCTGCATGGAGAAATGCGGCAGCTGGTTACTTGAAAATATTTAACAAAGCACCAGATTCCTCAGCTCTGGCATACCTGTGGACCACATATATGGACATAATTGCAAACATCTGTCTACCCACCCATGTAACAGCTAAGAGGAGTCATTTAAGAAAGAGAAGGCTAAAAAAGTCAACTTTGAGGGTGAGAAACTGCAGAGCTACCTGTTTGTATGTTTATTTATTCATAATATATTATCAGCTAACAGTCTTCAGAGACAAACTCCTTGGCCATTTCACAGGAGGGATGTCACAATGCAATATATTGCAGTACCACAATATATACTCATTAAAACAAGAATTATAGATTATGAAAAGACCATCAAAATTTTGAGAGCCTTCTTTTCAGTTAAAGAAGGACTTTCTGTGCTGATGTGAAACAGCAAAGAGAAAAGTGGGAAATACACCTTGGAGCTAGTTGTGTGAGGAGTAATTGAGCTTAGATTTTGTGACCCACATAAATTACTTTAGCAGTAAAAACTGAGATTTTTGATCCAAACTAACCTTCTCACCTGCAGTGAATTGTAGACTAGGGAGCACTGATGAGTCCATGCTAGTCCTGGTTTGATCTGAACCTCAGTCCAAGCTCATCCTGACTCAGGCTTCCTGAATTCAGCGATTGCCTTCAAATTAAACAACTGGTAGAGTCACCTCAGTCTATTTTCTACACACTAAAATTGGTTGTTTTTATGATCTGTTTTCAGATCTCCTGGAAATGAATCTTTCACAACAACTTGAATGATCAGAACCAAGATCCTTGCCTAAAATCCTTCAAGATTAGAAGAATGTTTAGACTCTAGACCCATGATAAAACTTGCTGATATGTATTATAGTCACATCAATTATACTCACTGGCTGTCACACTCAAAACATCCCTCTCCTTTAATCCACCTTTGCCCCTCCATTATGAGTTCAAAATGCAGAATGGTAGATTGTTGAAATCCTCAGATGTGGTAGACATGACAGAGCCATCTCCATAGTTCCTTAAACTGTAAGAATGGCGTATTTGAGAGTGAGAAAATTCTGGGCAGCTGTCCTGCTTATGCAGGAACAGGGAGGAAGGTGCTACTTCTTGTAGATTTTCATCTCCTGGGTCAATAAATAAGGTTAGGTTCAGATGGATAGCTTAGAATACCTCCAAGGTCGCTTTAAATCTCTTCTAAATTATGTTAAGATACACAGTGAGCCTAGGGCACATTCTGTAGCTGGAGCAAAAGGGATTTGCAACAATCCTTCTCCTTGCCAGGTTAATTTTATATATACTGCACAGATACTCTGCACGAGATAAGAAGATAAATCTCTTTTTTTCAGTGGGAGACTGTTCCTTGTCTCAGTGCTGTCCTATGTATCTGACAAGAGCTCTTGTCAATGCACCTGAGGCAATTTAAGACCCTGCAATGCCCAGCTGACCACACAGCCCCACTGTAAGGAGGCAGGGGAATGGAGTACTCCAGCAAGGTTAGTCAAACTCCTTCATACTGAAACTTTATCCATATGCAAATATTTTACAGTTAAAACTGAGTGCTCAGTTTACTACATATGCAACCAATACATGGTGAATTACTAAATTAAATGCTAAGTTTTTCCTGCCCATTTATTTTCTCCTTCTCCTGTTGTTAGACTCCAGGTTCTCCTGAAAGGAAAGGGACATCTGTCTGAAGAAATTTACCTTGGGCAGAAAAGAGGTTGAGCACATGGCTTTTTCTGCTGTGTCTCAAGGCTCTGTGAAAACCCACACAGGTGAAAAAAGATCTGTCAATGCAGTGTTATGAGAGGCAAAACATGCATTCACAGCCCAAACAAAAGCCAAATTTGGGATGTGGTGTGGTGTGGTGTGGTATGGTATGGTATTTTCTTGGACTGATAATTTCTGGCTGATCAAGGTCTGAATGCTTTGAATGCACTTCATTTGCCATTTGGATGTACCTCACATTGATTTACAATTGAAATGATACGGTAACACCATTACTCACTGTACAACTCCAGAAGTTCATAATACATAAAATCTGCACCATGTTAAAAGGCAAGCTGGAAATCAGCTCTAAGCATTTATTTTGTGGCACAAATTCTAGATTTTTTGCCAAGCCAAAATGCTGTCTCCCATCATATATGCTACACATAAATACTGCATAATGGGAACAAGGTGTCAGCTAGAGGTTTGCAGGTTCTGCCTAGTTCTTGACCTTTTTTTTCTATGTGTTGACATACAGCACCACAGTTTTGCTACTATAAGCTGACTAAAATGTTGTTTTCCCAACAGATGAAGTGAGAGCTAGATCTATATCAGACAGAGATCTGATAAGATCCAAGAAAGGGCATGAAACCCAGGTACAGATTGTTACTGATCTGGTGATCACCAGTTTCTTTGTAGAATTGAGCTTCCACAATTGTAATTTCTGTTTATAGAAGGACAACCTGTTCTTCTGTTCTGAAGGACAACCTTCACTGTCTCACTTATAGATTACTATTGCTAGAACACCTTCAGAGAACAATAATTATGCCTCTGGAAAGATCCTGAAGTGTCTAGCAAGGATTGTGTCCCAAGTGGACTGAAACTGGGATTCTTTCCCCCCTATGCATTGGTTTAGTTATTTCAGATACCTGTAATTAAAGAAGTATTGGGATCATTGGTCAGTAATTTGATGTCAACCATTATTTAATTGTAAGTGACCATTTCATTAATCGATAGATATGGAACAGAGTCTGTATAATTAGTTGTGAACTCCAACATCCACCTATTATCTGAAGGAAGTTGGTTTGTGCCAATTCTCCCAGCATGTGTTGCACTTTAGAAACTAAAGTAAAGTCACAGCATGAGGATATAACTGGGCATGAAATACCTGTATTCAGGGATTTCAGTGAAGATGTAGAGTGAAGAAAGCATCTTGCCACAGAGAACAATGAAATGCTTTCACAGAATAATTGAAATAACTTTCCACAGCGGGTGAAGGATAATCCTGTGGGACCGGTCAGCACATGGCATGGATTCAATTCCCTTCTCTTTGACACTCTGTATAAATGGGCTGGACCCAGAGTTTTAATTGTTCCTGACATTTATCAGTAAAGTATCCTTTTTATTTGTTAAAGGGAATTTTCTTTTTCTCACTGCCATGTGGGTAAGAATCTTGAAGACTTTGAGGTCCTCTGATGCCATTTCCAGAAACACAGTGTACTCTCTGCTTCAGAGCTTTCCTACCTTTCTATCCAACAGGATTACTACATTGCAGTCCTATAAAACTGGTATGAACACCAGATCCAATGAAAGTAAAACCTTGAGTTCCTTCCTTTTGCCTCTAAGAGTTCAAGTCATAAACGAAAAAAGACAGACCAGAAGGAGTTGTCTCATGTTTAACCTATTCAATGAGTGTGATTCTCACTTCTTTATAATTCTTGAGTATAATTCTCCTCCCTAAGGAGGAGTGGCCAGTGTCCCTGCTGAGCTGATTTCATGAAAGTCAACAGTGAGCGCATCAAAAGAATTAAGTGCTGTTGAGGGTGCTGCTGGCTGTCCCCTTCTTTACCATCTCTCATGATGATGGGAGCTAAATCAGAATCTGGTAGAAACCATGGCAAAATTTGTTTTCCTTTCACCATTCTCTGTTTATCTCCTCAGTACTAAGGGGTGGAGAGGATAAGACCAACCAGTTAAAATTTCCCTCAATAGGTAGGTTGCCAAGAGGAATGGCAGCAACAACATCACCTGTCAGAAACAGCACCCAAGAGGTATATCAGCAGCAGGAGTTTGAAGGCACTTCTCCAGGAGTCCCATATCTTTGCATTGGGGGTCTTTGGATTGCATTTTGGTTTTGTGGTGAAGGAGGCCCCTCAAATGCCTTGGGAAAGATGCTGGTCCTGTACTAACTGATTTCTCAGAAGTGCGACCTGTTCCTTGGCTGTCTAAGAGCAGCCTCCCAGAAGGAGTTCTTCTGATAAATTATGCTACGCCAGCTGGATTTGCCATTTGTTACTAGCTAGTATACTTTCCTGAGTAAGGGCTGGACACATTTCCCCATAATTTTTCCCCTCTTCTGTTCAGAGGCTTTATTCCACACTTGAATTTGTTAACTTGCTAGTGCCACTATTTATCCACATAGAAGCACAACATAATAAATCCTACTAAATCATGGAAAGAAACAAGCAAATTCTCAGGTACTGTAAAGCAGAGTGGATCCACTGGCTTCAAAAGAATTATGCTGTATGATGTTCTGGCCTGAACTGTTTTGGGTGGGGTCAGGATGGAGAAAATCCTTACAGGTAACTGAGTCCAGACTCCACCGCTTCTCTTTCACAGTCTCACCAATTTACCAAGCAGTCTGAATGTATAGGTAAGTGGGGTGGTTTTTCCCTTCTTTTACTTCAGTGTCTGACTGTCCTGCTTATTAGAAATCTTATTTACAGACTAAATTGATGGATATTATATCCATCCTAGCTCCACAATCTCCTGTGGCTAGTCTCTTTACCCTCTTAATTTTCCTTTAACTGGTGCAAATAAAGAAGAAATATAATTGATCCTCATACTTGAGTTACTGGATTGAATAAATCAATGTCATTAAGGTGCTGTGTCCTCTAACCAGTAGAGCCACACCGTGACACTACTAGCTGAAGCCCTGGAAGAAATAAAGTTGCACTTGGCTCTGACAATTTATTCCAGCAGCCTGGGCATGCTGTTGATGTGACTGCACAGCTTTCAGTTTTCAAACTAGGTCACTCTATTGACCTACTTTGCAGCAATTTTTGTTTGTGTCCACAATCATCCTTTTGAAATAGTTACTCTATATTTTTGTCCATTTTCACAACCCTGTGAAATTTTCACAACCCTGTTCCTGATTAAATACCTTTTTTCTTGAGCACGAGTAAACACACTCATATATTGCATTTTGGATGAAGCTTTGAAATTGTGTTATGACAGCCGTACAAATATTTTACCTGCTACATCCTAAGATCACAATTACATCCAACTTGGGAATCATCATCATTCTACATTTCAGTGGTATATGCAGGCACACATCCCTCTTCTCCTTTTGTTTCCAACAGAAATTACTGTTATTCACCCTGAAGGGCTGGATTTTGCAGTGCTATTCACTTTCATTCCATTTCTATTACTTGTGTCCTCATGCTCATCCAGCTCTCTCTGCATGGTATTCTAGTCCTCCTCTGAATTGACAATGCCTTCCAACTTTGTGTCATCAACATATTTTATAGACCCACTCCTACATTTTGAGCCAAAAACACTCCTTGAGGAACTCCATTAATAGCCTATCTCCATCCCAATACTTTCTCTCTTGACACAGAGTGCTGTCATCTCTTTAACCAGTTTTTGAGCCATCTTACAGTTTCTCTCCTAATCCCCCTTTTCCTTACCTACACAGACGCTTTCTCACGTGGCACCAAACCAACTGTTTTACTGAATTCAGAACACTGTATTTCCTTTGTCTAGGAAAAACAGTCATCCTGAAGAAAGCTATTATGTTAGTCTGGCATGACCAGACTATGACCAAACCAGACTAAAAATGGTGTTTTCCATTTTCCGGCTTATCTTTCTTCTTTTCTACAAAATCTGTTCAACAGACTTGCATATGGTTGCAAACGAAATGACCTTATGATTACTAAATGAGCTTCTCCTCTTCTTATTTCATTTTGACAGTTGAGTATGGTGTTCTTTAGTCATGTTCTCTGTCACAACTGTCCCGGAGGAGGAATTTCTAAGGAGCTCATGATTTCTCTGCTCTGCTATTTCCCCAAAATTTCTGGAGTGGGTAGTAACCTGTCCCCTCCAAAGTAAGTTTGATGTGGCACTTTGCATTCTATTTCTTGCACCATAAGACCAATGGGCATACTGTGTCTCTCTCCATTGTCAGTGTCATTGTGCTCAAAGGGAAGCAAAAGGTACCCTGTGCCAGTTTTAGAAAAAATCATCATTAATCTCCACCCTGGCCTAGTGCATCGCTGTTCCTGTTCTTCTTTTGTGCTCAATTCCTAGTTACATGGAGGAATTCATTTTCTATTTTTTTTTAATTTCCTCTGAGTGGTCTAACACAGCTTGACTTTTGGCAATTTGTACTTTATTTCTACACTTTGACCTCTTAAGATGTTGCATTGTCTGCTGATTAAATTTCTTTTCATTCTTTTTAGGCTATCTGTCATTATCTATGTAATTTTTAAGGTGGATTTTTATTTAGTTCCTTCCTACATGACCCCCTCCTGCTTTTACCCTTACTAATGAAACAAGTTCCAGGTATTTTTTGGAATTCTGACTCAATGCAATCTCAATTTTAAGTAGCAGTTTCTTTTCAGCCCCTATCAAGATGTGAATGACTCCTTCCTGAGGTAATTAATCTTCACATATTTCATGAACCAATCATTATCACTCCCAGCCTTATTTTATTTCTAACTTCTTCTGATCAATGATGAGCTTGGAATACCTTTGGTCCAGACAAATCCCTGTTCTGTGCCTGTGTTCTGAGAATAGGAGACTCCAGAGACACAGAACAATGCTGCAGGCAGTAAAAACCACGATAACCTTATTAAAACTTTTTGTCCTGAGGTATGCATATTTATATTTAGAGATAGAGTACATCTTAATGAAAGACTAAAAGCCATCTATCAAATTTATATTTAAATCACATTAACAGAACCAAAATATGGCAAGGTGGCTTAGCAACTCATTGTACCAACAAAAGGAAATTAATCCTCCTCTATCAAAGCTCAGAATAAAAAAAGTGTTTTTTCTTAGCAGTACTAAGTTGGCTGGGGGGGACTGAAGATGTGCTTTGAGCAAAGTACTGGGTAAGAAAGTACCATTTTTACAGAGCTGTTTGAGAAAAAGGCCATACTTAAAGAATACTTAATATTAATATTTAGATGTACTTAAGTCCCTGAGAGAGATAGCCAAACACTATTTTGAGTTTTTAGCTTCTGCTACAGCTACTCAGCCAAAAAATGTCAAGCTAATTGAAAGAGTTTTTTCTTCTCCTTGACTGGCTGCTACTCAGAAGTTGGTACAAAGGTACTGGACAGCACAAAGCATGAAAGTTCCTGAGTACTTAACAAGTTCACCTATTATGAGAGATAACTACTGATAGTAATATGAATATTTAAATTTAATCTTTGCTCTTTACATCTAGACCTAATCCTCAGCAAAGCAATGGTGAAGGTCTGAACTGTTCTCCATCTGAAGAGCAATAGCACAGACCATACAGAATGCCAAAGCCATATGAGGTGCTATTTTAAGTGTTCAAGTGGAAATGTCTGAGGTGGAACACTGAGCCTTGCCATAGGGTGCAGCCCTTGACCAGCAGGAGTGAGGTGTAGGCAGACAATGCTTAGCAGCTGATGTCAGGATGGGGCAGAACTGCATTTCTGATGTTCATAAGAATGCGTGGGCTACACTCCTTGAGCCGTACAACAGGGAGGAAGGAGGAATGCAGTCTTGCTTCCTTCCAGGCATGCTGTCAGCTGACCTGTTTGAGTCTTTTCCAAGACTACACTCAAGGGAATGGCAGGAGACATCCTGCTTCCCTGAGGCATCACAGCTGAAGTGGCTCACGAGCACAGCATGAAACACAAGATTCCAGGCAAGGTTCTGCAAAAAATGAGATGTCTCACCCCAGAAGAATATCCCCTAACTTGTACATTTGCTTAAATCATTGTTTTTTATCACATATGATGTCTATGGGAAGATCATTATGAGTCATTAGAATATGTGTTCCAGACTCTTATCAATAACTGCATTATAGCACCCCATGTCATCATGGCCATGTTATTTCACACAATTCCCAACAGTTAGGCAAAGCATTATCTTATCTAATAAGATACCAAACAATCTCTTCTGAAAACAGATACTACAGGACAGTGCTTTTTTCATGCAATTTGTTGAAACCAAAAATAGCAGTTCAGCTCTTAAACCTCCAGCAAACAAATATTTCCATACCCTTATGGCTTTTTGTCTCCTGCGTGTGGGATTTTTTTCCTTCTCTAAATGTGGCATGAGAACCAGCACAGAAAATACAGTAAACTTACTGTATCCTATTATAGGGACACCAAGTTTTAATTTACACCCACAATATACAAAAAAATATGTTGCAGCTCTGACACTGGCAGCCAAGTAAATTTCAGAGAGGCTCCTGCTCTGACTCACTCTATAGAGAAGTGTGCTCAAGTGCATGCAATGAGTTTTTTCTCCTTTTTTCTCCTCACTGTCAGAGAAGACAGAAACCAAAATCAGGTTACTACAATTTTTTTTTGGTGCATATATCCACCACTGAAATTGATGTGAGAAGTTTGAGTGAATCCTTTGTTAGAGGGAAATTAGGAGTACTTTTAATTGTGCTTTTTACTGAAGCATGTTCATTCAAATTTATGGTAAGAAAGGGTAGATTCTGCTCTCAGGTAATCTCTTACAAAAATGCAATCCAGCTACTTTGCCTGCATCCTGGAAGAATGATTTGAACTCAGGAAGCTGGTTATGTGGTAAAGGAAAACATCAGGTTCTGCAGTGTTTGAAGCTGCCTGCATGTCTCCAGCCCACCTGCATGTCACATGTGTGTTCTGGCTGTGGGAAGCCAGTGCTGAGCTGCCACGCAGTACTGTGGCACAGAGCACTACAGTGACAGGTGCCTCCCTTAGAAGCAAACACGTTGCACTGGTGTTACCTCACCCAAATGACGTCTGAGAGCAGGGCAGAGAAGCCTGACCACTATTCATCTATCTGTATTTCTGATTTTATTCCTCTAAAATTCCTTCTTTTGTATTCCTTCTTTTATTCCTTTTGATCACTTCAAAGACTGATGGCTTCAAAACAATGCCGGGCATAATTCCTTTAAATTTTAGGAAACGTGCCATAAGAAAGCAATGACTGCCAAATATTTTTAATCTGTCAGGGATTGCCCTTAAGCCATGCCGTGAGCAGGAGCACAGTTGTTTTCATTCAGAATTTGACACTGGCTGAACTGGAGCATGTGCTGATATGTTGTATAATGCTAAACCTTAAGCCTTCTCCCAAGTGCCTCTGAAACTTGAAAGGTTTAAGCACTCATTTTTTTCACACCTAAGGGGTGGAATAAATTGTACATCTCATCTGGCTTTAATTTCAGGCACTGTTAGTAGAATCTCCAGCACTGCAGTGGGGAATTGGCTGGAAACATCTCTTTCGGTGTCAGGCAAACCAATCCTGGTGACTGGTTTGCCACAGCACAGACCTTGTGTGCAGCTGATGCAAAACACTATTTGAAATATGGAAACATCCAGCATTTTTGTTCTGTGGCCAAGATAATCCCTCATTTCTGTGCCTTCCCTGGACCCGCCCCATGGAACTGATATGAGAGTTTAGCTCAAGTCACAGTGCGAGTCAGACAAGGCCAAGTTCTCATCTGGGCTGTACCCATGTAACTCTGTAGGGCAACACAGCTGAACAGGTGTAATTCAGTGAAGAATCAGAAACCAGCCTTCAGCCAGCACTGCAAATTCAAGGCTTCATTTTATCCCTTGTTTTCTTTTTGTAGTCCCATTTTCCAATGACTGCAGTTCTGCTCGGGTTCAGCCACCATGCACAGAGCTCATTGTAGCATGGGAACTGCAGTTTGGACTTCACCTACTCCTGGCCCTTAAGGCTGACCAAAAATATCCTCAGGGACAACTCTGTAAATGTTCAGTATTCAGCTCAGGTGCCAGAGCCTTACAAAGTACTCGTTATAAATCTTGTGGAAAATGTGACAGTGTAGTGAAACGTCTGAACTGGAGCAGTTCTCTTCTAGAAGCTCGATTTTCAGCATGCTGTACACTGCTCTATTTTCAAATCCTTATTTTAGGAGCATGAATTTTTATCAGAAAGTTACTAAGTAATTACTAGGGTTTGGTTGGTTTTGGGTTTGTTCTTTAAAGAAAACAAAAAAACCCAACAAAAATCTAAACCCCATCCCATCTAACTGATTATCTTAGAGAGGAAAAGCATCAGATTAGTTTCCTTCATATGACATGTCAAGTGGACAGCATCTTGCAAGCCAAAGACATAAACACTAACTCACCCACATAATTTTATTACTGACTAAAATAAAACCATATGATGTTTCTGTATCAGTGCCGGAAAAAATTAGTTCACTAGATCCTGGCACTATAAAGTGTCTCTAACACTTTTGTTCATACACATATAAAGTCCAATGAAAAATGGTGATAGGTATTTTCAAGGAATACAAGAATAGCTGGAAAGCAGTTCCCACAGAAGAGAAGTTACTTCAGCTGTTTGCCATTACTGCCATCCATGTTAACTCAGAAAATGTTAAAATTGTGGTGTGTATAATAAACTAAATTTTACAGGTCTTATTCTATAGAAAGTGAAGTAGATGGAAGGACTCAGATTCTCAGTTCAATGGATTTTGGAGCTGTCTTTGTGCTTCACACCAAATATTGCAGATATTCATTCAAATGCTCTTAACACTCTGTATTTCTCATAAAACTTAGAAATAGTGCTACCTTGTTTGAGGAATAACTGCATAGTAAATGTTGTATCTATCCAGAAGAAAAATGCTTCCATCTGTTTAAAAGAAAGACATTGTGCAGTTATACTGACATACTTTTGCAAAAAGAACAGCAGGACAAATATATGATTTCTGGCTAGAGCACTGTATTAAAAAACTACTGGTATTTAGCACAGTTATATTTTGACAGAGCAAAATATAAGTTACCTACAAAACCTGCCATCTCAACTAGCACATTTGAAAATAAATGCCATGATTTATGTAATATCTTGCTATCCAGGGATCTTGAAATATTTTATAAATGACATTGAAGTATTCTCCCTTATTCCCTCTACTCCACTGAGTGAAAGCAAAGTACTTAACTCTGTTGAGCAACTCGTCATGTTTGACAAGCAGAGCCAGGAATGGGGTCTGTAATGGTGTTGTCTTATTGTCTTTTTCTTACATGGTATTTTCTATCTCTTTTCACTGAATCTGTTACTACAGATCACATCTCCTATAGCTAGAAACAACTGAGTGTGCACAACGCCCTAAAGTTGCCAGAAAAGTCCATGAGGCTGACATCTGGAACAAAAGCCTTCATTGTTCCAGCTTAGGGAATGAAATGTGACTGTCAGGTTATGTATCTTGTGGGTGAGGCACTGTAGAGCAGCATCACAAACAACTGCAGGGCAATGTGACAAAGCCATGGTTAAGATTTCAAGCTGCATTGCATGGCACCTGAGGAAGGGGTTGGGATAAGCTCAGTCTGTAACACAGCCCACAGATATGGAAGCTGAGCAGCTGAGCAGCTCTGTTCTGATGCTCAAGTGGCTGCAGGATCTGTTTTACGTCCCCACAGCTCTGCCTTTTGGCAAACCAGGTGCTCCTCCTTCCTCAGCTCTCTGGTGCCCCTCAAACCAACACCAGACTCACATGCGCGTGCACGAGCCCTTTGATGGCTCATGTTCCCAGGAGCATGAATCCAGAGTCAGGAAGCCAGTCTGTACAGAGTCCATGCTCTGCAGAAAATTGTCTCTTCTCAAAGCTTCTCTTGTTCAGAGTTAGTCCTCTGAACCTAAGACCTATCAGGTGAACTCTGTTTTAGACATGACCAGGTGCTGCCCACTGGCTCCTGTGATTAACAGTGTTGTCCCTTGATGGCTGTGTAGTAGAGAGGATAAGAGATGGCCTGTTCTTTCCCCTTCCCCCCAGGCAACTGTGGCCATTGCATAAAGTGGCAAATCCATATGTTTAAAGCTAAGGCCTAGTCACAATTCTACATATTGGCACATCAAATGTCTGTAGGTGTTTTGTTAGAGAATAATTTCAGTTGCAGTATGTTGATTAACTTGCCATTTGCAGTTGGAGAAATGCTGGCATGATCTTCACTCACTGCTTCACACTGGCTCTGGCAGCTTCTGTGTGTGTCTGTTTTGCCTACTCATTCTGAGACATCACTGGCCTCCACTCGAAATGAGACGTGATGTTTAGGTATGCATGACAAAACTGTCAGAGTTTCCAAAAAGAAAATAAGATGTCCAAGAATTCATAAGAATTTATAAGCTGTAAAATAAACAAAATCTGGACATTTTCTGAGCCAAAAGGATACAAGACAGGTCCTATTGACAAGACACAACTATTTAGAATTTCCATTCATAATAAAATACTCAGTTATACAACCACAGACAAAAGACAACCACACAATTTTTCATTGCAATTATTTTAAATAAAGGGTGTAATTTTTCTTCTCTTGGTGCCTGATCTTTGGCACCAAGATAGAATTGTACTTGAAATGGAGCAGTAAAACACAATTAGCCTTTTTGTTTAGCAATGGTAGTTTCAAATCCATTCAGCTCTAGTAAAATATTGTAAAGTTCTTGAATTGACAATAAATCACAGATTAAGATGCCTAATAGAAACAAATATTAGTTCTATATTTTTACAAGAAACACTTCATATTGTAGCCTCTCTGCCTGTTCTTTGTTCTCCTCCTTACCCCTTCACTCCCTCAAAAGATTTGATTTATGCCACCGTGGTCAAAATTTCATTACTTTCCATTTAACCCAGTGGAAATAAAACCTGTCTTGAGAAATCTGGAATATGTGAAAAATCAAAGTTTGCTTTTTGATCTTTTACTTTAGGATATTGAACAGAAACTCCTTTTCTTTTCTCTCAAAAGCAACTACCTTGATTTTTTAAATTATTTTTAAAATTTCTTTCAGCAACAAGGAATGGAAGATTAAAGAAACGGGATATGGTTTATAAAACTTTTTTCCACGGGCGTGCCCTATATGACAGTCTGTGTCCCTGAAACACCTTGGCTCAAATGTAGTAGCTGTGGGTGTGGTGATTATTTCCTGGCACAAGGAAGGATTTCAGGAAAGCACTGACTCTGCCTTCTCCACCCAAGCAGGTTCCTGACCTCTACTTACAAGTGACAAGAGCCCTCATGTGCATAAATCCTACAGAATACTTTAGGCAAAGCCACTCACAGTGTTGGCATTGTGGGACTGTTCTCTTGAAAATATAAATGTATGCATAGCATGCCTGAGGGTACCCAGTTTTGAATTATAGAGTGCCTTGTGAGAAGTCGTGGCATTTGGTTTGAAGACACCCCCCCTGCCTCCCTCCCCACTTCCCACTTCTTATTTTAAATTCAGCTTTTCAAAAGCTTGTTACCAAAAATATTCTGATAGATCTGTGGTGGTGCTGACTAGCAAGAGCTTTGCAATAGAGAGTGAAAGATCACTTTATAGACTTCAGCTCCTTCCTGGAATGGCTACTTTTTTTTCCTTTCCACTTTCCACCCCCCTCTTTTGGCAGATATATTAAAAAGAAAAAAAAATAAAAAAATAAGAGTATATGAGTTTATTGCTCTATGGGGCTGTTAGATGGGTAGCCACAGAGATCAAAGTGCTCTCTCTGCTGAACAGGTGTGGCATGGAAAGTGCCAGTTCTCTCCTTTCTAAGCCCTGCACTGAGGGAATATATTTTTTGGACAAGACTTTACACAGCCAAATCTGGAGAGAGCCCGAACTAAAAAAAAGTTTCACTGAATAGGAGGAATGGACACAGGAGCTGTGTATCCAGATCAGGCTTAGACAGGTGGTCTGGCAGAGTATTTAAGTAACACTAAGCTAATTCTCACCCCATTCCTTTCAGCACATCTAGCTTCCCCCAGAACTTTTACAAAGCAACTTTGATGGTAGTAAGTAGATCATTAGAAAAACTATTTACAAGTGCAAAAGTGACTATTTACAAGAGCAAAAGTGACTATTTACAAGAGTGTGTAGTGACAGGACAAGGAGGAATGGTTTCAAACTGAAAGAGAGTGTGTTAAAGTTAGATATTGGAAAAATATTCTCTACTGTGAGGGTGAGGCACTGTAACAGGCTGCCAGAAAAGCTGTGGATGCCCCATACTTGGAAGTGTTCAAGGTCAAGTTGGATGGTGCTCTGAGCAATCTGGTTTAGTGGAAGGTGTCCCTCTCCACGGCAGGGGAGTTGGAAACAGATGATCTTTAACCTCCCTTCTTATGATTTTATAATTCTAGAGTCGTTGGGTTACTGATCTGATCTTTGTGTATGGTTAGAACAGGACCTGGTCTAGATCTGTTTGCCTTATACATGGACCTCTTGTTTTCTTTTACTAGAAAAGAACAACAGAACATTAACTGCGGCCAATGCCAAAAAGCAAAACCCCGTATCTGTTCAAAAAATGACCCCTCTCTCTTCTTTGTAGAGTAAGACTAAAGTATTCTGATAAATCCTGTTAATGAGACTGTGGTGGTGAAGAGGAGCCAAGGAGCAACAGGAGCACAAAATGGAAAAGGACAGGCCATATTTTAGGCACAAACCAGAGCAAAACTGCCCAGGGGCTGAAGTTTCTGGCATCTACTACTGTGGTACCAAGTGACACACAGTTTAACCTGCAGCAATGGAGCCGTTTGCTTTGATGTCTTAGGAGGATCTTGTGAAACATCTTCACCTAGCAGAGCAAGGCTTAGGTCAGTGCAGGGAATTCATCAAGGGACAAAGCAATCAGCCAGCAAATCTTTGGAAGCCTTGAAGTTTAAATGGGCTTGAGTAGAGCCCTGCTTTTGTTTAAGTAAGTCCAGGAAGAAGAACATCCTGGAAAGACCAGGACAGAGGCAGTTGGGTTTAAGAATAGGAGGTTAGGGGAAACAGACAAGATTGAGGTGCTGAAATGGGCTGTGCCCTCCAGAGCATCCTATCTTTAAATAATCTTGGCTGAAACTCAGGATTTCTGATCATTCCTCTGCTTGTCTGCAAATGTCTGTGAAACCCACACAAAAAATCTGTTTGATTCTCCTTGGGTACATATCTACATACCTGCCATACATCACTCTAACACTGTCATGTGATTCTATTCACCACAACCACAGCTTATCATTTCCACAGTTTACCATTATGCATGGGGAAATCTATACAACACACCATTATCAAAAAGGGTGTTACTGACTTTTTAAATTAAGTACTCAGAAGCAAGGAAATTTCTGTGCAGACTACACTCACACTGTAACTCACATGAATGGATTATGATTTGGCCTTTAATTGCACTGAACTCAATGATCTTGGAGGTCTTTTTCAACCCTAAATGATTCTTTGATTCTTTGGTATAACTCCCCATCTTATTCAGAAATTGAAGTTTCCGTTTCTTCCCAGTGAGTATTTATTTGGGGGTATTTATTACCCAGTGCAAAAATGAGAGAGGAATCTAGTGAGGAAAAAAATTTTCCATATGAATGCCTCTTGTAAGACAACCTCTTAGTTGTTGTACAGCTGTGGTGTTTGACAAAGATTGTTCTGGAATAATTTAATGTGTTGTATCATGAAGTCTCTACAGAATAAAGAACACAGACCAAGAAGGCAGGTTTTCTGAAACAGTGCATCAGAGACAGCTGATTACACAAAACCTGAGCTCTGAGCTCCTTCATTAGAAGGGATTGGGAATTCATGTCAAGCAATCCTTTTTCCATCTTTGTCTCCCAAATATTTTAGAAAATGTGTATATTTTTGTCGGGCATTTTAGCATAGCAGGGAACTTGTCTTGGGGTTTTTTTCCCCATCACTTCTGGGATATTTTTTGTGTTATGGAGTGTAAACAGAATGCACCCAACATAGCACCTAAGCACATACTTAACTCCAAGCTTCAGTGGAGTTACTCATGTGTTCGCAGTTAATGATACTTACATTACGTGGGTTTGTCCTCCTGACAAAGAAGCCCAATGGAGAATGGCTGAGAACTCTACTGAAAGCCAGCGGGAGTTGGACATCTGACTCCCCAGGCTCATTCCTAAACTCCTTTGAAAAGCCCTGCAATTCTGGGCTGAGGCCCAGGAGAGAATTTTCAGCTTCATGTCAGTACGCTATGATTCAGTGCCATGACATTTATTTGCCATGACTTAGAACAAGAGAAGAAAAATTCCCCTGTGTGCAAGTGCTTTGAGTACCCACTTGGTTGTAAACTAGCTTTTCATTAGCAGTGTATCTGTGTTTGTTGCATGGTTGCTCCATTGACATCCAGACTGCATATAGCAGGGTTTTACTATCACTTGTTCTCTTTTCTTTGCACAGAATTGTCTCCACAAGGAATGCATGTAATTTAGATAATGGAGAATGCTATTAATTAGAGAAGAAATTAATGAAAAGAATGCCAAGGGAAGACATAAGAAACTAGACTGAGTCACTCTCCTGTGTCTCAGTTTCTTGATTTGAGAAAAGGGGAGCAATGATACTGATTGCCTCTGAGTACTTATGAAAAAGAATACAAATAATATATCTAGGTTCATATGACAGATGCAAGTGGAAATTGACCTTGGGACATCTATGATTTGGGTAAATCTGAATCTGTTTTCAAAACGACTTTGGAAGGTATTTGTCTGTACAATGTCATTTACAGACTGTCATCTGCCAAATACCAGCCTTTTGTCTGAAAAGATCTGGCCATTATACCTATTCCAAATAAACTGCAATATTTGGGAGAAATGGTGGGAAAAGTGTATTTTTTGTTAAGTTTTGGTTTTGCTTGATTCATGCTCAAACTTTCCTAAAATAGTCACTCTTGGAAAGAGAACAACTCTGGAAAAAGTTCAGCCAAGAAGGCTAAAGTTTATGAAAATAATAAATAGCTGAAACTGGGCCTTCAGAATGGAAATGTTTAGATGAACTTAATATTAGTGCTTTTGCATATTGGTGCTTCACTGTTTTTTGAGTCAGAAATATAGAGTGCAGGAAATGAGTAGGAGAAAATCACTGGGTTAATTTTGCTTTTTCTTTTTTTTCCTACTGGTGTACTTTTAATGAAAACAGGAAGAAAATAGAATATGTCATGTACATTATGTGATACTGGTACAGTTCACTTAGACCAATGACATATCCTTCAGATACCAGTGAATCATTCTTGATGAGTAAAGTGAATTACAACTGAAAGTGGAAAAGTTTTGCAAAATTTATACCAAATGTTCACATCATGCTTTAATACATCAATATATTGTGAGCCTACAATCAGGTATCTTCTGCTGTTGTGCAAAGAGGCAGATGAAAAGAATGAAATCATATGAGTATTTTAATTTTCTGAAGTTTTTAGAATTATGCCTTTGACAACATAAGCATCAGTAAAATTTGGAGATGAATTGGGGATAATAGATAAAATTAGAGCTTTTAAAAATTTCGAGATATCATTTGATATGTTACAGGTACATCTTAAAACATGTTTTTGCTTACCTGTGATGAAGGCTGCTTGAAAATACCTGTTTGTACAGCTTTGATGGTTACTTTACTTTCATGGAAATGCTCAGGGGCTCAGTTAAACACTTAACTCCTAAAACTAACAAACACAGAGTTTTCAAAATGACCTTTCAAAAGCATTTGAAGGTAAGTATTATGGTGCAGAAAACCCCTGTGAGATTCTTCCTCCTAGGAATTTTCTACTGAAAAATACATTCACAAATATTAATTGGACAGCAAATAGAAAAGCAATACTATTTATCCTATTTTTCTGAGTTTTAGTGATGTGAATGCCTGAACCTCTTAATTGGAGCCTTTGCCTTCTCTCTGGCAATGCTGTTTGGTGTTCCACAGTTCAGCACGAATAATCTCCCCAACAGGAAAGACTTTGGAGTTAATAATAGGTAAAAAAGGCTGATCTCTGAGTTCCCCCATGTCTATATTAGTGTCTTGAACTGAATAAAGCATGGTCAAAACCCAAAGGATTGCACATATTTTTTGCTTTGTAGACAGTGGCCAACCTCTCTCTTGCTCCTCCTGCCTGGATGGAGTAGATAAGCCTGCATGACACTCCACACAAGCTCAGGAGCTGCCTGGGCAGAGAAAAATATAAAATGAAATCTCAGTCACTGATAAATGCTGCCTCACCTCCAAAGACACAACAGATGCATGGAATAAGGTTATGACAGTCGCCAACCTTTCAGCTCAGGGCACACTGCTACGGGTGTAGCTCACATTGCTCTTTCGTGAGATTTGAAAACAATTATCGTCCGTCTCTATAGAAACCATGTATTTCTCAGGAGTCACCTCTTTGGTTTCTGTAGTGGTAATCTTCATGGAAATTAACACCTTTTGTGGATCAATCTTGTCACCTCTGGCAATGAGTGGAACTCATGGAACTCATCTGATCAGTGGCAGTGGCCATCAAGCTGTGGCAGTGGCCATCAAGCTGCACCCTGATCTTCCTTCCTTCTGCGCCTTTAGCATGAACTTCAGCAAAAACCAATCTGACTTGCAAAATGTGCAGCCAAAATCTGCTCTTACCATTAGCATTGTTGGAGGTATAAACCAAGAATAACCTGCCAGACACATCTGAAGGCCTTTGAACGTGGGGCCAAAATGGCAGAGTCAGAGGTCTGGCCGAGTGCATGCACCCATGTGTAAGCAGGGAGTGGACTGAAAGCCCTGGCAGGAATCAAGAGTGCTCCCAGACTCCAAGAACCATAAATGATGGATGAGTTAACTGACATGAGGGTCCAATTAATATGCCCCATTATTGGACAGATTTTTCTAGATCCACTCTCAGGGGTCTGGATTTTCTGAACAGACTTCTGGCAAAAATTTTCAACATTGAAGATAAATTTCATCTGAAGGAGAGATTATAGTTTCTACCAATTACTAAATTAGTTTCTATTAGTTACTTAGCCGACAGTGCAGTTCATAACTTGAGATGAATGTATGAAACACTCAGGTAACTCTTCCTTCCTCAACAAGAAGGAGATGGAATCAAAGAAAGAAATTGTTAAAGCACAGAAAGTGGCGTGGTGCTGGGAAGAGAATAAACCTGCAAGAGAGTGAAAGCAGTAGAAAAAAAATTAAGAGAAATCATGAAGCATAATTAGGAAATTTCAGCGCAGTAAACTAAGTTAGTGAGGCCAGGAGAAAGGAAAATTTGAATCCAGGTCCATTACTGGCATACATTCATGTAATGTTTCTGTTGCAGAACATCACCAAAGAAAACTGCAATTTTTTTTAAAGCTTCTTAAGTGATGTGCATGCACATTCCTATGGCTTTTATTTGGAGTTGAATGTTTGAATTTCCCCCAATGGAGCTGAAAATCCTGCTCAAAGTACTGTGCTATCCAGACAGGCCAAGCGGCTCATGTGGTAATGTAACACTACATAGATGCACTCGGTAAGAAGGAGGAGTAGCAGAAACACTAATTTGGGGTGGTGGGGTGTTCTTCTGAATTTCATAGAAATTCTTCTTTCACCTCAAATACTACACTAGCTAGTCCAAACTTCGGCAATCAGAAGTTAAATGTTGAGATATATATACACAGACACTGGACTAGTATATTTTTTTTTCACATTTACAATTTCTTCCATTTTGGGTAGACAAAGATGTCAATGAAAACATCACTTCTAATCTAATTTTAAAGAACAGCAAGCTCTTGGACAGAGTAAAATACAAGATATTTCTCTGACAAAAGTTTCGAAAATTTATGTTGCAAGCTTTCTCCACACAGTCACACACTGTGCAGGACACAGAAGGTCCTGCCACAAAGTTTCATTCCTGTTGTAAGACTGCCCACATGAATGTGTCACCTGGTGATTCCAATTTTTGTCCAGAATAATAGCGTTTGTCTATGAAAGTCCTTTGTTTGTGTCCTATGCATATAGGTAGCAAATAGCTGAATTCACATGCATGTAAATGCAAATTGACCATTTGTGGTTGTGCACACACAGGCCCAGGAGAAGGAAGTAGCTACCAGCTCCCACAAATTAATAGCAATATGCTCTTTTCGCTACTGCCTTTGAGATTTTTCTCCCAAGATATATAGCCCAGCAGAGCTTTCCCATTAGCTTTTCTACATTTAGAAAACAAATTAATACAGACCACATTAACACACAGTTTACTAAATCCATTACAAAGCATGGAATTCCCTCCAAGACAAGCACCAACGCTTTATTTCAGATTACTGTAAATTGTGACTGGTCCATTTTGACATTTGACTAATGAGATGTGGTACTGGAGATGACCTTTGACGATCAGATGTTTAGATTGACTTCTGCTGCTGCTGGCTTTGGTTGGAGCAAGAACCAACAGTGGCAGCAGTGTTTCAGCTTCTGCAGAACATGCTTTCCTCTTTTATGCTTCCATGGTCCTCAAAAGCTGCTGTTCCCACTGCCAAGAGGTGAGCCCATGCAAAAGGGTGTGATCTCAAATGATGAAAGTGCAACAAGCAGCTTTCAGAAAGTGGAAATAAAACTGATAAACAACACTCAACCCAACCATGCAAACATTTGATTTTCAACTGATTTCCATCTTTCAGAAGTCCCACATATTCTGCCAATATTGCTTAGTGCTCAAGGTCTCTGGAAATAAGTACAGAATTCAGTTTTCTTCTCTAGGGAAATATTTTGTTTGCTATAGTATAGTTTGTTATATATATTTAGTTTGCAATAATATGCTTGCAAGTCCAAAATAACCTCTTAAAATCACAGAGTCTGTAGTCAGAGGTAGATGTCTTACATAATCCTTAAGTCCAAGAATATAAGACTCAGTAGACAAGTCTTCACTTTCACTGTGTGATAAGGCCTCTAAGGATTGTTCTGTATTCATGAATATCACAAGCAGAGATAGCATGGAAAAGAGACTGAGTGTGTATGAACTCTGATTTCTAATACGGATTTTGATAATGATAAGAACATGGGAGGCCTTTTTATTGATGCAAGGATTAAACAGAATGAGTGCTTGTAAGTAGAAGGCCCATGTTTACCCCAAAAGAGCGACTCATCATAGATACACCAAGTAGAACACTGAACTTGCTCTGATCTGGGGGGTTGATTGGGATTTTTTTTGTTTGTTTGTTTGGTTGGTTGGTTTAGTTTTATTTTTCATTTGTCTAATCATAACCTAATTAAATCAGTTTCAGAAAGATACTTACAGTTTGTCAAACAAGCTCTCAGGCTCTGGAGACTGTATTTCATACTGAGTGAGTTCCAGGGTATTTAATATCTTATGTCAAATAGGCAAGGGCTTTTTAAATCCAACAACTATTTGTGTATTTCAAGCCATGTCTGAGTTTGCATCCTGGACTTGCAGAGACCTGGCTGAAGGCTTTTCTGAAACTGAGCAAAGCTCAGCTGTTCAGGGCTCGTGTGGGACCAAGCTTCTCCTTCCACTGGAAAATGAGAAAAGTGGGGCTGAGAAGGGGCGTCCTGGGAGACAGTTGTGTAGGAATGGGCTTGCCTTTCTTCCTGCCACCAGGGGGGAGATTGGAGTTACCCAGAACCCTATAAATCTGGCCTGTCCCACATCCAGAAGCCTCACTGTCCAAAGCCCTGGCATGAACAAATCACTGGAAACAGATGTTTTGCTGCCTTGGCAGGGCACTGTGCTAGACAGCTGCCACCTTTCCTGAGATTCCTGAGGCTGGTATTGGGAATGTCAGACTTTTTGGTGAAATTTACTTCCCAATGCTTCATTTTGATATAGAGAGACAAGATCTCCAGTATCTTCAAAGGTAAGTCTCTTTCTGTTTCTGCTTTCTCAGTGCTTTGTAAGGTACAATGTACAAACAAACAAGGCATCCAGTTGCAGACTATCACCCACCAAGGGTCCTCTGCACTGAGACCAAATTCAAAAAAAAGGGCCTAGAGTGAAAGCTCACAGTCAAAAATTTGGGGTTCTGTGCAAAAACCAATGCATAATTTTCAACAGAGCCAATAGTTTCCACTTGTTCAGTCTCTGCTGTACTTATGGCCATTAGGGACCTGGTATCATTTCTCAGACACATATGAGTGGACAGACCCAGTGCCCTAAAGGAATTCAGTTAATGAGCCCAAGGTCATTACCTTGTGTTCTTCCTACGTAAGCTCTCAAGTGATTTTCGTTGGCTGTATTACCCTTCGTTTCCCCTGCTAGAAACAATCTTGCTGGCAGTGCTGCTTTTCCTCAGTAGAAGTAGCCACATTTCAGTGACGGGTGACGTGAGCTCTGCAAATACAGAGCCAAATTCCACGGTAACACAAGGGCAGGTATTTATGGCAGCAGTGGATTTGTGCCTGGTTGCACTGTGGCTGTAGGAGGCTGACAGATGATAAAGTTGTCTGGGGTGAAAAGCATTATAAAGTTTTGCTGATGTAGCTATGGTAGGCAAGTCCTATCACAAATCTCTTTAAGGGTCTCATGCTAAGTCTTTCAAAATGCCAGGTATTTACACAAATGCATTTCAGGATTCATCCAGAAGTTATTTGCCTTTCCTCCTTCATTCAGTCCATTCTTCCCTCCAAAAAACTGATAGTTCATTATTTTTTAAGCACTGCTTAATTTATTAAAAGCTATGGAAAATTGATCTTTAATGATATACTAGTGTTTCATGTGGAGATGAAAGGGCTATACCTGCAGTATTATCAGCTCTGGCTTAGAACTAGAGTGCTATTAAATGGGTCCTCAAAAGCATGAGAGTGTCTGTGTGTGTGTGTGTGTGTGTGTGTGTGTGAAATTACCCAAGTGGAAAAGGAATTTTTGACATGTAAACAACTATTTGTCTCCTGCAGTCTTGAGCATAGACCCATTATCTTATCATTCATTAGCAGCCTATTGAATTCACATAATCAGTAATAGTTTCTGGAAGCTGTTTGGCAAGCAGAGATGGAAATTACTAACTCACAGCTGGGTAAGAAGAAATGGCAAATACACACGTTGTGCTTGCTCTCTCCCCCCCCCTCTTCCTTGGACACTGTAGATTTATTGCCTCACGGTATTCACAGATGATGTTTTCATAGTCACTAATGAGGTCCCAGCAGTTTTTTAACAATAACAGGACATTACTACTCCTAAGATATATTATGTGTTTTCCCCATTTTTCTCCATTTTGGTTGAATACTCAGAAGTGTGCTAGCTTAAAAATCTCCTGGTCTATTATTATTATGATTGATAGTCCAGTCATGTGAGATAAACAACTGCTGAGGTGTAACTTTTCAATTGCTAATTTGTATAAAAATGTAAAATATAATATTTTACCATGCTGTTCATGGTTTTGTACATAAAAATGACAAAATGCTTGTTTGTTTGTTTTTATTTCTACAGGTGGAAAGGCAACACAGCAAAGATCAATTTCCAATAGTGCTGTGCATTCATTTTCCCTCCCTGCAAGAATCTGGCTTCAGCCCATCACAGTTGACTGAGATACATAGGGTAAGATGAAAATATTTACTGGAAGTAGTTGAAATTAATTTGTTTGGGGACCTGTGGTCCTTCTATTCTTATTCAGCAAAACCAATTCATTCAGATACTGATTCAGGAAGGCACATAAATATTTGCTTTATTTTTTGCACGTGTTTTAGTTATACTAACCTTCAGATAAGTCTGAGGGTTGTCATTTTCATGAATTTGAACTTTAATGCATAACTCTCCTCCAATAAACAGTAGGTTTCATTTAGAATAGCTGGTAGTATGCTGCTTTCTGATGTAAAATATAGAAGTTGGTGTCATTTAAAATCATAATACTTAGAGGCTGTTAAAAATGAAGTCACATTTGGTGTGTGAGTATTTAATGAGCTATAATGTGTAAACCTAAGCAAAGCTGTGTTTAGGAGATCAGCCTCTCATCCACCTAGTTCTCTGAAGTATGAATTTTGCCGTCTTCTTTGTCTGTGATTTGAAATCTTTGTTCCGAAGTGGGAATCTAAAGAGCCTTCTGCTGGACAGACACTCACAGCAAAGCACCATTCTTAGCACCAAAACTGTCCAAGGTCCCAACTTCTGCAATGTCTGTGTCCTAGAGACTTTGTGGATATGGAACTATACAGGCACACCTGAAGTTAACCTCGGGTGTAGCCTTTCACAGGTTAGGGACCAAAGAAGCTGTTTGGTGGGAATTAGTAAAGCTATGGTCAGGAAAATTCCTGGAGCTGCTATTTTTCTAATTAGCTTGTGTACACTTAACTTCTCCCAAGCACCTCAGGTCTGCACACAGAACTGCAGAGCTCTTCAGAGAGTACCTGAAATGGAGGAAGAAGTCCTCCACGCCCACTGAAATCAACATGAGCTTTGCCAAACTGTTTTTCTTTCTTTTTTTCTTTTTTATTAGTTTTTATTTTAGTAATTCTTCTTAGTCTGCTTTCCTCTCCTCCCTGTGCAGATCATTTGTCAGGCAAGGCAGTAGCCTGAATGGATGAAAGAGGTTGTGAGATAGAGGGTAAATTCCCATAACCTGGGAAGCAAAGCAAAGATTTTTCTTTGGTCTAATTTCTGTCCCTTTTGCTACAAACTAGATTTGCCAGGAATTTTAGTTATGTCGAAACACTCTGTTATATAATTTTGTTCCTGAGAGATACAGGGATGAGGGGCTGCAGCTCTGATCCTGTGTCTGTAAGGACATCCTCATGGCCAGGCATTCTGTTCTGTTGCACTTGGATTAGATGACACTTAGTTGGATTTTAATGCTGTAATTTGTAAGCAAGGAGTCTTCAGTCCCATGCTCTTTTTCAATCAGTTGCCAGATTCAGTCAACAAATGGTTCCAATTTTGCCCCACCTCAAATTCTTATGATGTAAATTTTAATGGAAAACTGTCACTTTGAAAACCCAAAAGCTCTGTCAAGGAGCTTAACATTTCATTAACAGATATATTTGCAGCCATTATCAGCAACTTGCTCCTGGCAACAACCCAGGGCTCTCTCCTAGATACAGTGGAAGTCTGCCCTTTGTAGCTGTTAAAGCTGTAATATTTTCCTTGAAAGTTACTTATAAGAGTCTTATCCCCAAGCCCCTAGTATCACCCTCTCTCTTTGAACTGCTTAGACCATTTCTAGTCACTGAAAAAGAGCCAGTCCTTTAGAGCATATAACTGAAAAGTAGAGTAGAGATGGGGGAGGAAAACCGTAAGGGAAAATAATTTTCTTTTTATTTGGAATCAAAATGTCTCTATCAAAGTTCTTCTGTTTTCCCTAGACATTACATTCTCACAGCTCTTATCTCACCTGCCTGACAGTGTTCAAACATACACCAAGTTTCCATTCCTATTTTGGAATCATTTTTCTTTTCTGCTACAAATGGGTTGAGAAAATTTTGAGCATTTGGTGATGCTCAAAATTAGGTAAAATACCAAGTTGTTTCATGAATGGCAGAACTAGTGAAGCCTTGTCTTCTACAGAACTGTCTTTATTCTGCCTATCACCCCCAAAATGTGCTCAACTTCCTATGGCAGGCCTGTTGGAGATAAATAACATTTACTGTGGCTAGTTCATGTTAATGCATGGGCTGACTGATCAGCTCTCTGCTACCAAAGAAAATGCACAAAGGGTGAATTAAAAATGTTTTGCCTGCTATATTGTGAGGGATGGGAGCAGAGAGAGAGCTCTTCTTCATCCAGCTACCAGTTCTCTTGAGGTACTTGAGCTTCCTACTCCTCTTCTACACAGTCTAGGAAATGTGCAGTGGATTCAAAACATGCTGACAATTGGTAAAAACTGAAAAATACCTTGATTGCAAAATCTTCATTTTTGTACACATCAACAAAAAAAAATGGGAATACATCTCTAAGTGCCTCAGGTGGCTCTGTCCTTCACAGAGAGTTGAAGTTATCTTGTTCCCAGGAGAGGCAGAGACTTCTGGTTCCTGAAGAAGTCTCAGCTCTGAGGTGGAGAGGAGATGCTGCTGCTGACTCATTTCAAAACTGCTTGCCCCACAGGGGCCAGGGCTTCCTCTGGTTATGAGCTTGCTAGAGGGAAGTGGTGACCTTCTGAAGTTTCTAGCACCAAGTGGTAGTGTGGAATCATCCCACATGGTGCCTGACTTGTAGTGCAGAACAAAGCAGGAAAAGCAGTGCAATGCAAAAATGTGAATCTGTTTCCCTGTCTCTTATTCATATTTGTCATAAAAGAAAAATACTTTTTCTTGTAAGAAAGCTCCAAATCTCTTCTCTCAGGGAAGTGTTTTGAGGGGCAGGCAGGGTAAATCATGGTAGGCTGGTCATTAAGCTTTTATAAGGGAAGTGTAAGGGCCTGAGGTAAATGTTTTGTTGGAAACAAGTCCCTCTAGTGCAAGGTGCCTGGGAAGTCTTTGCCACAGGATGCTGTGCTGATGCTAACCTGCCCAGATTAGACCTGACGGAAAGATGCTTGCACCACTATTTGCATTTTAAATATGAAGGGTGGATGGAGGTGCATGTCTTCCCCTGCATGCTTTGGGGAAGCTATTCCAGAAGGAGCTATTACTGGTGAGGATGTCTCTGTTTCTGGGTGCTGCCTCCCTTTGCTGGTGCTTTGTGAATTACAGGAGCAGAGACGATACTGTGCATGAGGTCCACAGGATGGGACACAGTCCTTCCTTGAAGAGCACTGCTCCTGCACAGCCTGGTTCACTGGCTGCCTTCTGTGTCTCCCCAGTCTCATTTCCATTGTGCACAGCCAGAGGCTGCCATCCCATTTCAAAAAGAATGCTTCATTTCCCCTCACAGCATCCTAAGGAACAGCTACCACAGTGGGTAGGATGTGTGGTGGGACAGCCGTGGATGAGGAGATTAATCCTGGCCCGTGTTTTCCTCCAGTCTGTTCTATCTCCAGTGCTTATCAGCCATGACCAGAGGCAGGGGGGGTGATGACAGCCCCAGGTTTGCTTCAGTATCTGTATGCCTTTACCCATACTCCATGTTCAGCTGCTTCTAGTAATTTCTCAATGCAGTCACAAATGCCGCCTGCTCCAAAATCCTGCTACAAAATCTGTCACTGTATTCTGAGGAAATTCCTCTTGCCTGGAGATGTGTCAGTCAGGAAAGTTATATCTCACTAGACAGAAGTAATATTTCCGCCGAAGTCAGTCAGTCTTTTCCCTAAGAAAAAAGCAATTTCTGGTAAGTGCCTAAAAATCCTCATGGATGCCCCTTGTTCTTGGCAGAGGCATGGGGACCCCAAATGAGAAGAACCCAATGAAGGACCAGGACACAACTTTGGTGGAGAGAACTCATTCCTTGATGGACCCCATGCAAGCAAGTGTCCCCCATCAGTCCCACCTCCCCTGCGGGGAAGCTGAAGCCAAGAAGTAAAGGCTGGATGTTCACAGTGTATTTTAAACTTAAATGCCCTGATTTGGAAAGGCCTGAGGCATTAGCTCATCCCATTGACTGTGGCTGGTAGTATAAGCCCCCTCATACCTCAGATCCCTTATTTCAGGCCCTAAATTTAAGACTCGAACTCCCAGCAAGATGAGAAATATTAACCATTGGTTGTTACTGCTACGTGTACAGCAAGAGTGTACAGCTGTGTTTCTGCTCGCCTTTCAGGCAAAATTAATCCTGTCAGAATACTTGTTGTCCTGAATTAGTAACATCAGATGACTAAAACACAATTTCTGCTGTTAGCTACCATCTCTGCTGTCAGACAACAAGGTGTTATAAAAAGCATCCTAAATGAAACTTCATTTTACAATTCAGAACCACGTTTTCATCTTTAGAGTGCAACATCCTTCTGCTGAAAGCTAGGAAATCTGCTTTGATTTTAGAGCTGCAGGACAGGAAAAGTATAGTCCTAGACTGAAAGTTTCTCCAAGCTATGCCTTTTCTATTACAGAGTCAATCTGTTTCCAAAGCTCTTTCTTTTGTTTTAACTGGAACAGAGGAGAAAAGATTAATCAGATTAAAACAGAGGAATAATTTTCTCAGGTCATTTACTTCCTCTCTTTAGTTTTCTGTAATGATGGGGAACAAGGTAGTTAACTTGTTCTTGCTATGAGTACTCAGTACAATATAGTATTACCCAAGGAAAAATCTTTCATTTCAACTACTCAATTATTTTCTAGTTATGTCTGGTTTAAAAGAAAAGGCAAGACAGATTTGGCTCGATTTAAAGAATTGAATGTGAATTGACAATTTGTAGATTTGGACAACCCCCGGCCTCCCACACACAAATTCATAGATAGAGGGACAATATGATAAATATATCCACTGATAATTTTAAATTCCAGATAATTTAAAACTGGTAGACCTCTGCTTGGAGACTTTCTTTCCCCAGCTGATTCAATATGTGCTGTTACCTAAAGTCCAAATCAGCCTCACAGAAAGTCGCTGAAAGCTTTATGTGCTCTGAGAACACACCACACCTAATTGCAGTAGGACATGGTTTCCTCGCCCTAAAGAGAAATTGCAGAGTTACAAATAATAGTTCAATTGCCCAATGCATTTTTAATGGATTAGCAAAATTGACAAATGATATCCTATTTCTGGCTCCTGGTGTCATGTAATTCTTTCAAAAGAACACTAGATGTTCCAGTTTAGTGATCCTTCCTCTTTTCAGGGAACAAATACACACATATTTGTTACTCAAGTCCTTCACAGTAACCTTCCAAACAATAATTGGAGACAGGACAGCTTTTGTCTTAACTGTATTACCTTTGTCCTAACTTAAATATCTAGATTTACTTTCTGATTAAAGGAGCTTTGACAGCTGAGGGGACAATTTTAAGAAAACTGAATTAAGTGAGGAATATGTCAGACCACATTCCCAGAGCAAGCCAGGAGTCAGTCAGGGACTACAGCTTTGCTCACAGTGATATCAGCTTTTCATTGCCGTCATCCGTGTTTCTGGCCGGGGTCGCTGGTTCCTATGTGTGGTTACACCCAGCCACAATGATCCCAACAGCAGGAGGGAACACCTTTTTTTCTTTTTTTTTTTTTCTTTCCTCCTTCTTTTAAACCTGACCTTCTTCCATTGAGTGACCACTCCAGGCTCCTGCTTCTGGTTGGAAGGGTGGGGTGAATGGCTTCCTCTTCCTCCTCCCTTCCCGTCCCTTCCCGTCCTGTCCGTGCCTTCCCTGCTCCCAGCTCTGCTGTACAGATCACTTGGCTGGGAGAGGCAGAGGGGAAGGGTGTTTCTGATGCCAAGTGCTTGGAAAGGACTGTGAGTATAGTTTGCATGATTCCTGTTTCAGGCAGAAGCAAAATTCAAGGCAGGAAAGAAGGAAAGGGAAAATCCCCAATCTCCAGGGAGATGCTGATGCCACAAACAAGTCCAGTGAATAGCAAAGAGACCTATGTATCCTGAAAAATCTAAGAAACAGTGAGGCTCCCACCAGCTGCCCTGAGGTGAAATCTCTAGCCCATTTCCCTGTTAGAGGGTTGCCAAATCCTTCCGGACTCATGGCTACACTGTCCTTGCCACGTTTCAAACTAGGCAGAACTATTTCCTTCAGAACTCACAGTCAAAAAGGAATCAGAGCTGAGATGCAAGCACTTCATATTACACTGTGTAGTATGAAGTATTTTGAAGGCAAAGGATGATAAAAGAGCAACCTCACTAAGAGAAGACAGAAGAGCACCCTCATTTTGTCATAAAATGTAAATGAAGGTAGGGGACTCAGCTGACCACTTTTTCTGGTGCTTTGAATGCTGTGCAGCAGCATTCTCTCTCTCTCACTCTCACCATTCCTGGGTAGCTGAGGTAGTGACTTCCCTACCCAGTCAAATAAAAACAGTTTTGTCTAAGACCTAAATCACAGTTCTCCACTCATTTTCAGGTCAGCCTTTTTCAGTCTGATGCAATCGTGGTGAAACTTACTGGCTGCTTCAGTCAAAAGCAGACTGTTTTGAATCTCCTAGATCAAAATACAATGTTTTTGAACAAGTACTACCTGTTCATTTCCAAGAGCACCACCAAATCCTGTAAACCATGAGGGACGATATGATCACCTCTAACATGAAAACTGAGGAGCGCTTACCAGAGGCTACTCAGATCATTCTAAATAACCCACATAGCATGATTCTCTCTTCAGGTCCCTTTTGGGAACGCTGCCATGCATCAAAAATGTGGCCCTTGTCTCTGTCCTGCTCCTGGATCCTGGCAGAAGATGGTGTCAAGGGGAAATCTGTTCTCACAGGGAAGCCAGCACAGCCTGCTCTCTTTCAGAACATGATGGAAAATGTACTTCTTTGTTCAACATTTTTACTGAGTGCAAAAGTGTAAAACCCTTGATGGTTTTCTATCTGGATGGAAACTGCTCCCCATTCAGGGGAAGACAGGTAAAATGCAGAGCATGTGTGTCCTGAGTTTTGATGTGGAAAATATTCAGTCTCTTGGGTGATTACTGCCCTATTTATGTGTAATAACAGTAAAGAACAATAATAACCTGACAAGCATCACCAGTGAGGTTTTGAAACCAAAGTGAGTCAACAGCTCTCTGAAAGAGGAGGCTGAAAATGCACTGCATGTTAGGCACAAAGTGACTTTGGAAATGCATGTCTCCAGTAGGGGAAAAAAGGGGGTGGGGGGGGTGGGAAAGGAGGGCAAGAAGAAAGGGTATGTGTTTGTAGGGGACAGAACAGCAAGGTGGTGTGGGAGACCTTGTGGGGAGGACGGCAAGGAAGAAGGGAGGATGTAAAAAAGAGCAAAGGACTTTTGTGAGCTTTCTGGCAGATTTTGCAGCAGGTGGAATGCAGAGTGTTTACACAGTTCATATTTCAATATACTAAGAAAACATAGGGAGTCAGGCTCTAAGCTGCTATTAAGCTCTCCCTCCCCTCCTGCCCCAACCACTTCTTTAAAATCTGCCTTCAGATCTCGAATGGAACTGCTCTCTGCTGGGCTGGTGGTGCTGGGGCAACAACTGTGCCACCAGCTGAGAAAACAAATTTGAGAAAGAGAGTGTGTGCTCAGGTTAACAGGCCTTGGGTGAGCGAGGTGTCCCCCCCTGCCCCGCTTTCCCTGTTCTCACCTCCTATTCCCCAAAGCCCCTGGAAACAGTGCACTTTGGTAGGAGAAGCCATAAGGCACTGGATGGTGGACGGGCTTCAGAGCAGCAAGCGTGGAGGAGAGGGGAGATTTACAACGTTCCAGTTTTGACTTTTTGCATAATGAAAACCAGAGGTTTAATAAAATACAGCAGCAGTGACACTGCAATGGGAGGGGGAGAAAGGAAAACAAACTTTTGGGATAAAATAAACATTGTGTACTCGAGCAAGGGCTCTATCTCTATTTCCATCTATCGATACAGGCATAGACATATTCTCCTTTACTAATTCAAATTAAGGAGATTAAAACCAGGTAAACAGAACACAAGATAGGTAGAAACATTTCCTGTTAACAAATCAGTCCTCAGCCAACTAACCAGAAAGGAAAAAGGCCACAGGACTATGTGAGTGGCATGAAGTTGTTTTTTCATACTTATTTGCACTCAACCGTGTTCTGATCTCAGTTATTCAGAAAGGGGCCATTTTCTGGAAAAGTTCTTGATTCTTGATTCAGAATTATATTGGCCAGGGGGTTATTGCAGTTACACTTTTACTAGTTATTAGGGAAAAATTTCTTCTTGAGGTTGGAGCAGAAGAAATCATAGAGCACATGTGACTTCCTCAGTGAGCTGGCTTACATCCTGTGGGATAAAAATAACATTGTACAATATTTTCTATCATCGATATACATACTGCTTTTCATCTTAAAGCAATATGGAAATGGTATGATTGGGATATACTAGCCAGTTAGAGGAGCTGGAGACCTGTGCAGCACGCAGAGCAGCACGTAGCCCTCAGAGCTCCTGCTTAGTGATCACTTCAGGATGCAAAACTAAAACTCCTCCATGGCTGTAAGTGTGGGGAAAAGCTACGTGTGGAAAAAAGAGGTCATGAGCTGCAGCCTCTGCCCCTTTCAGCTGATATTGAAGTTCAGTTTCTGAATTTAATTCATGGGTTTGTTTCATTCTCAATTCTGGGATCCTGGGAAAATCATTTGACTTCTTTAACTTCTCCAGTTACTCATCCATAAACCAGATAGTTTTATTTGAGCTGGGAAGCTCAAGTAGAATTTCTACTTGAAATTTTTACAGGAAAAGTAATATAAAGAGAAAACAATTGCCAGAACAGCAGTAGCATCAAGTCATAACTACAAATCACAGAGGGCTTCTTTGATGTGTGTTTAGTAATTCTATGCTATTTATTTGGATTTTGAGATGACACATTCTTTGACCACATGCCACATAATTAGTGATATATTCACTAATAAAGTCACAATGTCCTGAAGACAGTGAAATACAGCATTGGAAATTCAATAGCTGTATCCTGCATCCTGTTCAAGACTGTGAGCAGGCATGCTGACTGACTTGCTGCACTCCTGCTCTTAGATCATGTTTGGCTAATTCAAACTCAGCTGAAGAGCACCACTGCTGACTTTGGGTGTCCTAATACATCTCTCAAATTTGAGAGCAAGGCTTGCCATCCATGGATTTATCATGGCTTTATGACTTTTGGCCAGTACATTGAAGAAGACATACTGTGCTCTGCCTAATTCAGAACATATTTTGGAAAAGAAGCAAGTGCTTAATGGGCAGAGTCTGAACTCCTCTGGCCAAAAAAACAGATTTCCCTGATTCTTTTTTGCCTCCTCCCCCTTCTCTCCTCGAGGAATTTGGTACAAGATATCATCTGTGGACAAGAGACAGTAAAAGTCCTAGGGAACACACAGCTGTGGAGTCACAATCCAAACCTGTGTTATTACATATCCGTCTATATTCAGCGCCCAAATAACAAACTGAGCCGATGTCTCCTTGTCCTGAACTCTGTGTGTGGGTCTTGCTCCCTCGCAGGGGCACCCTGTCACCCCAGGAAAGGCACAAGGGGAAGTCTGTACCTGTGAGCTCTCCTGGGGAGCTATGAAAGCGGCCAGGCGAGCTGGTCGCTCCCTGTGAGCACCTCCAATCCAACAGCACCCTCCACTGCCTGCTCGGGGTAGGGAGAAGCCTGCCCGCCTAATTCCCTCTGACAAGATGATAAAACCCAGCCAGCGGAAATCATTCTAATTACCGCAGATTATCCAGCTGTTTGAAGAACACAAATTAATATAGATGATGGTAAGTAAGTGATTGGCGTGCCGCCATTCCTTTGAAATAAAAAAATTATAAAAGGGAACGACATTTCAAAAAATGCAACCCACTTTGGAGTAAAATTAAAGATGAAACTGTAATTAGTCTACTGTGTATATTCTACTATGATATCATTCCAAAGAATGTAAAATTCTTTATGGTCAGGATTTTTCCCTTATGCTGTTATTTGACGATACTTTTTCAGTCTTAAGAAAATACAAGTCAGATGTGCTTTCTCACAGTAAACCTCAGCCATTTTAAGTTAGAGTGGCTTATAGCCAGAGAGCTATACACATTTATGAGTCACAGCCCCTTTCAGTCAAAAATGCAGGACACTAAACATGACCAACAACTACTATTTCTAGGCTGGGAGGCCTTTCTGGAACAACAGTGGCAGGAATATTTGATGAAAAAGTACTGTAAAAATGGACTAGTTTATTCCTTTTTTTTTTCTTTCCCTCACATACTTTCCCCCCCTTATTTCTTTCTGTTTCACATATGTTCCTTCTCCTTAAAAGACTCCTGAATGAGTTAAGTATGCCAGTTAAGTTAATTAGCATTTCCTAGTGTAACAAGTGGAACAGAACTGTCACTGGGAGAGAGTCACCTTGTAAGCAGGGAATGAGGTGCTTGTACTAAAAATGTTTGTAAGTGGGAGGAGAGGGTGAGAGAGTGACAGACAACTGGCATATCTAGAAGAAGAGGGAAACGATGGAGATGATTTATATAGTGAGGAAAAAGCAGGTTCCTCCTCCAACTCTGTGGAACATCTCTTATCTCCTCCTGTCAGACCTGCAAGCTCTCTGTTTGGTTGTGATTTCTGCTGAACTGCAGCCATACACTCCAATTCTTGTGCTGCAAGCCCACAAGTACCTCAGCAACTTCTCAGTTTGCATTGCGAAGGAGTGGGAGAATAACACAGATATTACAGATGGGCCTCAACATCTTTAGAAGTTTCCTGACTTCCAGCAGAGAGCATCAGTTCCCAGCAAGGCAGACTTTTCCCACTGGGGAGGCTTCCCAGTACTAGCAGCAGGGAAATACAAGCAAAAATCTCTGTACTGCCCCATCTGGACAGTGGGTGCAGAGCCTAAAGTAAAGAAGGTCCTCCTGACTTTTCTAGTTTGTTGTTTGGCCTTGTTTTTCTCCCATATTTGCATCACTGGAGCTGGTGACAGGAGCATGAATAGGTAAAAGCGGGATTTAATGTCAGTCGAGGCAAAAGGAGGCATCTATGGAAACAAAGAAAAAGGGGAGGAAGATGAAGTAGCATTAGTAAGGCTTATCCCGAGAGTTCAGGATATCCGTACTAACTCTTCCCAGAAGCAGAGAGCAGTGAGCTTCTTTGGGGTGTGGATGCTTGTCTTGGGGGCTCTTGCCTAGTAGCAACTCCTTACAGATGAGCTATTGCTTTGTTTGCAGACCTTGGGAAGGGCTCTGGAAACAGTTTCAGCTGTGCAAAGAGTAAGAGGCAAGGTGTGAGGCAGCTCAGGTGTGTGGCAGTTCAGGTGAGGAAGGGTAGCAGCTCTGTGACAGCCTTCCAGGAAAAGACCTGCTGCAGGTGCAGCAAATGCATGAAGGAAAGTCTGCTGCCACAGCTGGATGGTCAGTCAGTCCTCAGAGGCAGTGAGTGAGGTCTGGGTCCAGGACAGGAGCAGGATAAGTGTTCTCTAAGGATGCAGAAGGACACCTGACAGCGAGGGTGTGCAGCCGTGGTGGCAGAGCCAATAACTACCGTGTCTCTCCCACTTGCTTTCATGCATGACCTGTGCCACAGCCAGAGGTAAAAGTGGAGAATGCTGCAGTGGCATTGGGGCTGCCTTGGGGACTGGGAGCTCTTCAGCTGCAGCAATGCATAGCTTGGTTCATGCCTCTGTGGAGACAGAATCAGATTACTACCAATATAAAAGATAAATAACACATCTATGCATCAAAACACGATGTTTGCTCTTTATTTGAATGTCAGGACTGCTGTCTAGGTGTTCATCATATGCCCTATTTGTAATTAACATTGGAATTATTAAAAAGATTCAAACTCCCATGGAAAGCAGGAAATACAGTTCCCCATGGCTTCTTTCAAAAATGTCAGTGGAAAAAATAAAAAAGAAATGTCCTATTTAATATTCCAGAAGCTTCTCACATAAACATAAATTGTGCATCCAAAAATTACTTCCTGCTGCACAGAAGGCAAAATGCATAACTGAGAAAACCCCATGCTCAGCCTGAATTTTCAGAATGCCATTGTGCAAGATTTTTGGCAAGACTTTATCCAGCTCAGATTGCCCACATTTAAGAATGAGGTTATTCAGACTGGGACAGTTGTGGAAGACTTAAGGCTCAGGGTAAGAAAAACCTATCTTTCCAGATGAGGTCAAAAAAGCCTGTCTTGTCTAGTTTGGGAAAAAAAAGATGGTTGAAATGTGTTCATTTTTTATAAACACATCAAAGCAATAGACACCAGGACAGCCAACAAGCTATTTAAGCTAAAGATGTTGTCAGAAGAACAAATAGCAATAGACTGGCCCTGAATGCATTCCCACTGGAAATTATGACATATTTTCTAGCAGAAAGGGCAGAAAATTTCTGGTAAATCAGTAGTAGCCGTTGAAATGTGAAGCTTGAGCTGTTTATGGGAAAGATTTTGTGACAAAATTGCCTTCATTGACTGTGTCAAAGATGACTCCTCAGGAGGTCCTTCCCAACCCAGGCTTCTCAGCTGGCTGGTGATTTGGACACCTTCCTTACTGAATTCTCACATGGATCTGATGGAAGGACAGTTTCCAGAAAGTGTGGAGCCTTTCAGAGTGTTTTGCCTAGGACAACCTTAAAGAGACACCCAAAAAAAGTTAACACCATGACTTGACCTATTTTCTTCTCTCCTTCAGTGAGCTGTTCTTTTGATCACACACTCAGGATCAACATTCTTAGACATTGGCTTGAAAGGGGAGCACCTGGCACACTGGTAGGTAGATGTTAACTTGTTAACAGCAATGAGTTCTGGTGCTCCTGCCCTAAGGCTAATTTAAATGGAGTAATGAAGTATTCTATTGCCTTGAGCAATCTGGGAGAAGTCTTTAAACTAGAGGAGTCAAGAGGAGATATTCCAGAACTGTATAGAGAGGTCTCCGCAGCCTGTTTTGAATCCGTGTTTTCTCTGGTCTGCAATGCCCAAAACCTATGAGAAGACAGAAGGTTACCTACATATTTACAGTCACTTGAGTGTGTGCACACACCATACTCTGTGATTGCTGCACAGATTATTACAAAAAGAAGGGCAGGCAATCTCGACACCAGAAATTCAGTCTGTGTCCCACTAACATCTGCTGACCTATAATATATAATTATTTTCTCTTTTTAAAGTAGATTTGAAACAGTTTTGTTATAAAACTTCATACATGTAGAACTGCCTCAAAGCCTCCTCATTCTTCTGGATTTTCCATGATACATAACACTCTTCTATCAATAATTTGAACTACAAAATGATGGGATCAGTAAATGGGGAAAAGTGAAGAAAGGTAAGCTGTGGGTTCTGGCTTGGGAATGTAGTATCTGTATCATGAGACTACTATTTATGGCAATAAAAGAAAACAGACAGTGTTCACTAACTATTCCTGACATTTAGATATTTTGGTGGTGTAGACTGGGTGTATGCAAACCCACACACATACACAGTATTTGAACAGATAGGTCAACATGATAAAAAATGACCGCCACAAGTCCTTGATAACTTATGATGAAACCCATATGAAAGCCAGAAAGAAGCAGCATATTTCTAGGAGCTGGGATTGGCATTACAGAAAGATCACTATTAATTGCTCCAGTTATAATGTAAAACTAAGGGCATTCTTAGTTGCAGAAGAAATGTCAGCAAAACATCAGCTGACTGTAGTTCTCATTCCTTTATCAGCAAATTCACACTGCTGCACACCCTGCAACTTGACAGTCCTTCTAATTTATGCTCAAATCAAAGCTCTTTACAACTGTAACAGCCCTGAAGGGTAACTAAAAAAAAAAAAGAAAAGGAAAATTATAGAGAGGAAGTTTGCCTCTTTCAGACAGCTTTTCAAGCATTGCAGCTCCTGCTTGTTTTATGCCTATTTTCAGGCCAGCTTGCATGGACTAGCATCAAGCACTCTTTACTGAATGCCAGAGCTAGATGAAAAGCTCCAAACCTGGACTTTCCACACATTGAATTAATACCATCTCAGAGACCCATTTCAGGGGCCATCCATTGATAGGAACATGCTGTATTTTCTTGCTGAAGACAAGAATTTTGACATAGTTTTCTGAACATCACATAATGTTAAATTTTCTGCCCAAAGCAGCCATATCAAAATACAATTTTAAAAATGAGGTATCTCTGTGTGAATCAATGAATAACTTAGCTGTTTGCAAGAACTGTATCCATCTGAAAAATATTGGTCAGCTCATTATATTGAAGAGTTCTTTACATTAAAGAAAGAAGCTCCTCCATGTGAAAATTCATTTTTTAAACTGGTTGCAGAATTTATTCAGCCAGGAAAGCAACTGGTGAGGGTTGTCTATTAACTACAAGCAGTCTGGTGGTTGCAAGGCACTGGAGACTTTTGGTAGGTTATAAGGTCCTGCTGGCAATTGGTAAAGTATAGATGTTTTTTTCACCATCACTGTGCAGTTGATTTGCTCACAAAAAGCACATATGCAAAAATACCATTAATCTTCTGTTATCACTTAGCAGCTTTACAGATCAAGTATAAAAGTATTGTGACTATTTTGGGGAATTTATTTTCTCTTCTAATATTGCTTTTGAAATTTAATTAGGATCCAATCTAAGATCAACAAGGATATGATGATTAAGTAAAAACATTTGCACCAGTGTGAAAATTTTCTGTTTCTAGGGAAATTGTTTAGATGTTTTCCATAACTTCCAGAAAAGCAAACATCTGTCTATCAAGTCATAGCTGCATTGTTTCACCACATTTCTCTCCTACCAGTGGTTGCTGTGGATCTGCCTTTTGGAAACACTTAACATTCTCCTTTGTTGCTCCCATGCTGTCTCATTAAAAACTGTAAGTTAATCCAAGCAGAAGAGGTTCATTTTTGTTTTCCATGCGCAGGAAGAACAACTCCAAAATAAATTATTTGCAGAATACCAGAAAAACCCTGAAAACAAAGCATCCAACCCCCAAAATGTATGGAGCATGTGTAAAGGGGCCAGAGCTTAAACTGGTCATATTGAAGGCCTTCCTCCATGGTCTATTGACTGAACGCCTATAATTTTTACATATTTGTCCTGATTTAGGGCACATTTGGGAGAATGTTGCTTTCCTGATATAAGTAGATTTGGCCCATCTACCTAAGTCAAGACCAGCGATTTTGACTTTATTGATGTCTTTTAATGTTGTGTCATAATTCTGAGCCCATTGGCACCCCTACATGCTACCTATTTGAAACACCAGTCCTGCTCCAGTGAAGATTGTTGAATCTGGTGAGATTTTCAAATTAATCTGGACCCTGTGGCATGTCTGTTCATTATGTCTCAAAGGCAAGAGGAAGTGTCCCATCTTTCCAAAGGATTTGTCCTGCTGCCAGGTGTTCAGATATGCCCACGGGGTCAATGATTAAACAGTCTTACCTGAAACCCTACACACAGCCAATAGATCTGAAGAGCTCATGTTTGTTTTAGTGTTGTCCTTTCCAACTCTCCATTTACCAGGTACCTCCTCATCCACCAAAATAATGCAGGCACTCACCAGCACAATAAATTCTCATTTTTCAGTCTTGAGGAGTGTCCCATATGTCCATCACTCACTTCAAAAAGTGTAACAAAAGAAAAGTTTGCTACCAGAAATAAAAAAATCAGATCGCTGTAAAATGTAAACAATGTCTGAAGCTTTACATACAGAGAGATTGGATTTGCTCAGTTGAATGTCAGCCTTGTTTAAGATGGTGGAACTCCATTTTCATGTAAAGAAAAAAAATTGTCTGGCAAATTTCTTCTAAAAATGACTCCTAATTCCCTCAAAATAATGGTTCAAACCAGATCAAGGCACAAAACAGGGCAGTCAGCAACCCAGGCTGTGCTCCAGATACAGTTCTTTCTAGCTCTTTTCCCAGATTTTTCCCTCCTTCAGGCTCAGCGCATCTCAGAGTTAACAGGAACACGAGGTGAGATCAAGTTCCCTGTTGTTTACAGGCCCAATGTTAGACATCAACTCAATTTCTTCACATTTCACTGATTCCTTTCCTTGGTTACAACTCCAATAAGATTTAGAAGAAACACAGGTTTAAAAGTATATTTTAAAAAGGGACATTTTGATTTCAGCTTGCCTCCAGATGTGGGTATGTGGAATTAAAGCACCTGTGGCTTCCTAGAGTGCAAAACCCAAGGCCATTATTCTTCTATGAAGATGGCTTTTGCTCCTTCTCTTTAACAAAGGATACAAACTCAACAATGATCATAATCCTCATTTTGTACAATCTGGAGAAGCATAAACTCTTTTCAGTCTCTCCTGTAGAAAATGCAGGATCACACAGTTTTGCCTTATTTTATGAAGCCATTTCTTTCTTTCTTTCTTTCCCCTATGGCCTTTTATTACCCTTTTAGCTGGCCACATAAAGACAAGATGATGTGGCAGAATTCTCAGTACTTGAAAGTGCTGTGAAAAAGATTTAAAGCTGGCTTTGTCAGGAAGGGCACAGCCTCTCGACTGAAGGCCAAGTTCAGAGGCAGTGCTGGCACATGGGTTTGCACTGGCCTCTTTAGAGCCATGCTCACTTTCTGAATTCGACCCAGTCTTTTTGGCTAGGAAGTCAAACAATGAGCAAAAAAACAGTGGTTATGAAACTGCACAGTTATTACAGACACTGAGAACTCAGTTTGTAACATATTGTAGTTGTAACAAAAAAAAAAAATCATAATCTTTGACTAAATTGCTTCACTTGTTTGACAGCTGATTCCCATTAAGCTTTTGTATGGATCATACCAGTAATCTTGATAAACCTCTGATAAGGTGTCCAGATGTCCTAGGTTTGCCAGTTTCTAATTAACAGTCCTGGGGTCCTGTCAATTAAAGTTGGTGTTTTGTGCCCAGGGCCATAAAGTGAAAAGTTCTCTGCATCTGATGTCAATTCTTCAAAGAAGGACCCCCTCCTTACCACTGGATATTGAGTCCCAGTTGGAGAGACTGCAAATTTGATCAGCCTAACAGAAATTACAGGCAAGCCTGGAAACAATATTCTCTTGTGTATGTCCTAAGAAAGTGCCATTCTTCCTCCACGCTTCAACTTTGCCGGTGGACAGATGTGCCTCAACCTTCCTGGGGAGTGACAGGGATTCACCTTGAGATGACACACTCTAAAAAGCCATTCCATGTAAATTTAAAGGCCAAATAGTTACAGGCCAAATAGTTACAGTTTAAAAGCTGAAATGAGAAGAGCAAGTTGGCTACAATCCTTCAGACAAATGCTGGGTGGTGGAATTACCCGTGACAATAGTGGCAGTGAATTCAACCAGTCCTTTCTTTTCTCTATATACCCTTAGATGCTGTGAACCCTTCATCCTTTTCTCCCATAGCTCTATAGGATAATATTTCAAGAACAAGCTGACTTGCTGAAAAGGAGAGCAATCTAACTCTTGCCATAGTATTTAGAATTTAGAGTTTAACTTAAGAGGCTGAGGTTTCTCAGTTTCTGTAATAAGACAAGCAGAAGGCAGTAGATACAAGCTTTTTCATGATGCACGAGATTGTAACACCTCTGTTTTAGTGTCATCACTTGCTTATTCTCTACTGCCTTTAGTTTTCTATCTACCATTACATGTATATTCACATCAGAGCTCCTAATCACAGTGCCGTGAGAGTCTTCAGAAAATAAAAAGAGTGGCTGTAGAATCCTAAAAATATCAGCTCAGGCACTGCCTTTTTATCCATTTTCATAAGGACAGAGTTTTGCTGACAATCTCCCTGAGTTTTCCATGTTGGGGAAGGTGTGGCCCTGTGAACCTGCCAGGTTGGCTCCATTACCACCTTCTCCATCCTCTTTCTGTTCTCCCACAGCTGCAGGAGAAAAGCATATATAAAAATATTACAGAGCATAGAGCTGTCAGAGTTGTCGCTGAGATTATCAAGCTCAGCTCACAAAAGATTTCTCAACCAAGGCTTTAATAAGGGATTGTCACAATGAGAGGTAAATTCAGGTGCAACAAAAGCTGTGCTCAGAGCCTGGGTGCCCTGTGAGAGGAGTGGAGCTGCAGTGACATCCCACAGGCATCATCTGCTGCCAGGAGCACAGGGACAACACTGGATACAGACACCCTCAGCTCAGGGGTTTGCTGTGATTCCTCAGCAGACCTGGCTTGTTCCTGTTTAGTTTCAGCAAGAACTTGCCCAGCCAACTCCACAAAGGAGAGCCTTCAATAGGAAACATAGCTTGCCAGGAAAGTTAGCTGGCCTTGTGAAATCTCAGAAGGAAAATGAGGAGCCCCATTTGTCAGAGTTATAAACTGATAAAATTGGAACCTTGCCTCTAAAATAATACTAATGGTAAATAAAATGCAGCTTTTTACCAAGCAGGCAATCTAAGCAAAAAATAAAACAGTAACAGTAAATTTCTGAATGTCTGTCCCATCATTGGCTCTATGAAGCTGGTTGATGTGGGAAGCAGAAGCCCTGCTTTGTAGAGATGCAGTTTTTCACTCAGTGACAACTAGACTGCATCATGTCCTTCATGTGCAGATTATGCTGCACAAGGACTTCACTGAGCAGTTTCCATTGCTTCTGCCTGGTATCAAACTTGCCACCAGTTTAGCATTTTTTTTCTTTAAGTACAGTGAACTACAGTAGTTCAGACCACAAAAGACTATTGTTGAATGTGTTAGAAAAAGAAAGATTTATAAGCTGTGCCTTTCTTTTTCTTTCTTTTTCTTTCAACACGATAAACACGAACACAAAAATTATAGAAAAAGCTCCTGAAGTCTGAGAATTAAAAAGAAATGTTCGTCCCATGGCAATAGGCACTAAGGTCTGCAAGATGTCCTACAAATTGAAACTGACTGTGAAACTTGAAAATAATGGGGGTACAAATTAGCTGTGTGTGATCATCCCCTTTTGTTTACCTAAGGCACATTCTTTTCTTGTTGCTTTTGCATACTTTGTGTTTACAGTGCAAATGAGCCAAACATTCCTAGTGTTTACCATCCAATATTTCACATTGGGAAGGTGGCTAGTAATGCTCAGTGCCTGATTTGACTCTTATGAAAACTACAACAGCATATCTTGGGACAAAACAGAAAGAAGCATTTATAAACCACATATTTCTCTCCAAAAATATAATATCCACGAAGAGGAGTTGAAAACCTTCCTTAATGCAGTGCCATAAAAAAATTCAGCAATGACAAGATTAAAACTCATATTTCATTATTTGTCCAGTGAAATAACTCATTTTGATGTACAAATTAGGTTGCACAGAAATCAAGCTCCTGCGAAAATTTCATGTCCTTCCTGATTTTAATGACACGTGACACAAAATTTTTCTAGTCTTAGTCTTTTCGAAAGAGATAATTGGCAATTTTAACAAAATTCTAAGGACCAGCACCGGGATATATTTACTTTTACTATGTTCTTGACTCTCAATAAAACAAAATACAAGTTTCTCTCATGATATGTTAGCATTTTTTCATCAGACCCTTGATGGAGTCAGGGATTAGAGAGTAACAGGCATTACTGAGAAAAGCTAAACAAAATCCAAGCAGGATCAACAGGCCTTTAACAGCACTCATGAGTATCTGAGTTTGGGTTCAATTGTATTTGTGGAGAAGATTCTTGTTAATTTTTGTCTTGGTTGATTGCCCTCCCTGGCATCTCCAGTCTCCAGCACAGCATGGACACACACCTACAAGGGCAGTCCAGTGCCTTGGCAGAGATTTCCACCACTGACAGCTGTAGCTCAAACCCTGGTCAAAGTCGAAAAAAGAGTGACAGAGGGCATCTAGAGCTATTCCCCAGAGGAATTCTTTCCATGCCACTGGCATGCACACAAATACAGCCTCCACCACATGAGTTTGGAAGTCAAGGGTTCAGAGACTTCCCGACCACTCCCTGCAGCACTGAAGTAACAGGGCTGCTGCTGGTCAGGATGGCACCGTGTCAGCAGAGCTGTGTGGGAATCTGGCACAGTCCCAGGTGATGCTCTGTCTGATTTTGAGCAAGCTTGAGAGCCTCTCCCTTTCACTGCAGTTACTCTGCCACACAAGATTTTGCCATAAAGAAACATTTTGGCAAAGGCCTCCCAGAAAGGTTCCCAGTCCTTTAGCAAGGACAGGGAATTTGTACAGAGGAAGTTCTGGAGCTGAGCTGCGCAGTGCAGGATGATGGCCTCTAACTAGGAGCACTGGGCAGCAAAGGCCTCCCACCTATTACCACTTCTGAGTCACCCAATCCATTCCCGGGGACACTTTCCCAGAGAAACATGCTTAACACACTCATATGTACAGACACTGGTGCTTCATGAACCTCTCTCTGCTAACATCACTGCTCTGCAAGGCCAGTGGGGTGGACTGAGAGCTGCAGTCACACAGCTCCTGCAGAAGGGATTCCACTCCTGAAGGGATCAGACACCCCAGCTAACATCCTTAACTTGCCCTCACCCACACCTTTTGTAACCCTTCCTCTTCCCCCTCCCTCATGTTTTATTTCTTTAACTGACACTTTTTCTTAAATACCTGGAGCTCCTTCTTTAGCCTGCCTTCCCTCAGGAATGTTACCATCTCCATCTCCTTTATGAACTACTGGACCTTGGCATCCCTCCAGCACTACAGAGTTAAGAAAGACATTTTCTATTCAGCAGCTCTGACTCCATCACATATGTCTCTGTAGAGTAGGTCAGAAGGCAAAGCCTGCAGAGTGCAATAATATTTGTACTGCTGTCTAATCCTAGAGGGAAATTGGTAGGAGGGAAGCAGAACCAGTTAAGAGAATGCCAAGTACCACCAAACCACAGGGCTCTGCAATAAAAAGGGGAACAAAGAGAGATGGCTCTAACAATACCCACAGTGTTTCTTAATCAAATTATATTTTTACTCTCATTTTTGCCATCATAAGAAATGTTCCACATAGTCTTTTATTATCTTTTCCTCTTCCATAGGTAAAGTTGCTCACCTGGTTAAATAAAAAGCTGCTAGTAAAATAGTCCAAATATATAGCAGATGCATAAGCATGCCTTGAGAAGTGATTGCTGGAGACATAAAATCTGATTTTTTTTTTCCTCCCAAACAGTTCTTTTCTTCTTCCTGTGGTGAAAATGTACCTCTCTCAGAAATGTCTCTGTTTTCTCTTGGGATGGTTGTCCTGCTTATGGCTTGAATTATAGCATATACGAAAGATGGAAGAAGGCTTACCTTTTCCACCCAGAGTGGGGAGACATAAAACATCTCATCTATTGGAAGTATTTCTGTTGACAAATTTTACCATCTTAAAGGTAGAAAGCAGAGGAATCAACTACTGTCTGTAGCTTCCTGTTCTTGATTGTGAAACCTAAAAAAGAAATCAAAAAGCTTTGTAATTCTTTACAAGACAGAAGTGTCAACTCTAAGTGACTAAGATCCTGAGTTAAAACTATCACTTTAATTGTGTTGGTTTGTTGGTTTATGAGAAGAGAATTGTGCAAGAAAGAAATAAGACAATATCTCCAGTGAGAAATTTCTGTAATCACTGTGAAAAGGCTTGCAATAACATATTAGGATGTAGTATCCTAGTAAGTATACATGACTGTGACTGTTTCCTTCTACTACTCTTCCTTGGAAAAAACAGAGTCAGGAATTATGAAATGACATCTCTTAATTCTTCTCATTTCCTCTGCAGAGTTATTCTTTCAGTTGATTTCATTATTTGTCTTTTATATTACTTATATTTCATATTTATATTTATAATATTTATATTATATTATTATATATTTATATTTATATTTATATTTATATTTATATTTATATTTATATTTGTATTTATATTTGTATTTGTATTTGTATTTGTATTTGTATTTTTATTATTTTATATTTCATTATAAGAGAAGAGAAAGGTAGTTACCTTTCTTCCCTCAAAACCAGTGTGTAGTTTCCCATTTTCACTGGTTCTGATGAAGTGAAGCATCCCAGGCTCAGCTCATCTGTCCAGATGTCTGCCATTGGAGACAACTCTGAGCATCCCCCTCAGCCTCCTGATGCTAGAAGTCTCAGCCACACTTCAGAGCTCTGTTGCATAAACTTTCTAATCCACTCAGCAGGATCAAAATCCCTTGAGAGAAAGTTCTGGTTCAGAACTACTAAAAATTGGAAAAAGACAAGAGGTCAGTTTTCAAGGTGGATACCCTGAAAATTTGCTGCAGAAGTGGCAAAAATCTTTAAAGTATTTATTTGAATAACCAGCTCCAAATGATCAGAAATGTGGAGACATTGAAAATATTTTTTCCCCTCATGTTTGGTTCACTTCAAGTACGTTTTGAGGTACACACACTAGGAGCAGGAGAAGACTGTTATATAAATAAAAGATCTTTTCCCCTTTCCTTCCCACTTCATCTTTAACAAGATTCCTTATCTGAAAGTTTCTCAGGAATATGCCACCATTCCTAGAATGTCATTAAAATATGTTTGCTGCTCTGCAGAGGAAAAAGTACCAAGACATGAGCAGCATGAGGGATAAGATTAAGCAAAATAAAGTGTGAGGCAAAAGCGTCACAATCTTTTAATCAAAGAAATAAAAGAACTGACTTATCTCCCTACTGAGTTTGGAAAGCTGGGTATGCTGATCTGAGACTGCATTACATGAGTGCCTGTGTTGACACCTACCAAGCTGTATAGTCCATTAGGATGTAATGTGGAAAGAACCAATCTGGTCTGAAGATAATACATGAAATAGAGCTGTGGTGAAATACATTAAAGTTTTTTTGAGGATGGAGATGAAAAGCAAACATATAATAAAAGAAATTAAGTATTTGAAACTAATTTTCTTCCTTTTTCAAAAGGATCCACGAAAACTAGATGCAAACTTTCCTCTCCTGCCAGCTCTGTGAAAGCTTGGCTTCCAAATAAAAAGAAAAAAAGGAAAATAACACTATAGACATAATTTTTTATGGAAGATGTGGGTTGGGATGCCATGTCTTAACCTCCATCTGTAATGCTATAAGCATGCAAGCATAGGTTCATTTTTCATAAATCTCTGTTCTACTCTCATTTCAGATTTCAAGATATGAGATGTGCTGCTCCAGCCTGACAGATGGAGCTGAAATCTTTCTAGTGTTTGAAAATAAATCAAACTAGTAGACATAAAACTTGGTGAATGACGGGGAGAAAGAAAAGATTTGCCTTTGGCTACATACAGAATTGCACAGAATTGTACCTGTCCTGCTGCAGGGTTTGTTCCTCAGCAGCATCCATACTCTCTAGTATCATCCTTTGGTTTTGTTTGCTGACAATTTGGGCTGAGACCTTTGACTACATACCAGGGGAAAACTGACAATTCAGAACTGTCTCAGAATTGTTCAGATTTCCCACAACCAGAGGAAAAGTCTGGTGTCCTTCCTGAGATGAATGGAGAAGGCTTCTCCCTTCTGCCTCCTTGACCTGGACCAGGAAAGCCCTGTTGCAGGTGCCTTCCCTGACACAGTGCTGCACACAGCTCATAGGATGCCAGTGCAACCAAAATAGATTGCAGGGTTCATCACAAAGCAGAAATATACGTGAAGGTGGGCAGGAAATGTCTCAGTGCTGTAACCCAGGTAAAAGCCAGAGCACTGCCCATCTATTCTGCCTCACATTGCACTGGGCTTTGAAGGCTGCAGTCTGCTCTATCATGACTGCAGAGAGAATTGCAATTTGAGTTTTGGCCTGATTCCAGGCAAGATGAAAGAGACTAATTATTGACAGGTTTTGCAATACTTTTTACTTTCAACTACACATTTATGTCACAAGTCACCTAGGTCTTCTTAACTGATCTGATTCTCATGATGCTCTGATTAAAATTTAAGAAGGCCTGGTAGATACATGCGCCTTGATTTTTCAAAGATGTTCTGTTTCTCACAAAGAGACAGCTTGCTCATAAAGCTAGAATAAACACAGGAGCAAGAGCAGGAAGAAGCAAAGAGCCAGGAATTACAGTACACAACAATAAAACACAGCATGGAATGAAGTGATGAAGTTTTCAGATGTGTTAGTGTGGCTTTAAACTCCTTGCTATTTTTAGTGACCTGCTAGAACACCCGCATCACCACACAGGATAGAACACCTTTTTCTTCTAAAAATAAACTTGTTTTCTACAGGTCCCAGGGAGACCTTTTCCTCCTGAGTGCTGCATCACTTGAGCAGTTGGGGTATGTACCACATACCACATCTGCAATAGGATGCCAAGTAATACTTCTCTGCTGAGTCACTTCATAGGGTCACACAAGAGCATTTTGTTCTGCTAATTGTTGTGGTCTCATTAGCTCTTCCCCTTCACAAGCATCTCGTTCACCCACTAAAAAATGTATTTATAGACAGAGTCTAGTCATTATCCCATTTCAGTTGCCTGGATTTTAAGCTCTGCTCTGTTCCTAGCTTTTCTGTGATGGGATCAAGCATAAAACAAATTTGCTCCTGATTCTTCCTGTCAACAAATGAAATAAGGACTATAAACTATCCTCTTCCTAATCTACTATTTTAGCATATTAGCTAACATAAACCTGTTCCAGTGACCCATGTAATAGCCACACTGACATTTTATGCTTGGTTTCTCAGTTCCATATGTACATGATTAAAAACTACAAGGTATTTCTTTATACAATTCTATTAATGGCTTTGGGAATTCTTTGCTTAGTTTTTAGGATAACGTACTTTGCGTCTGAAGGGCAGCTTGCATTCTGGCGTCAGAAGCCACTGCAATATACATTTCAGTTTCCTTCAGTCAGCCACAGCAAGAAAATTGATGGCCTGTTCTCTGGGACTCATGTGTTTCTCCTTGGCTGCTGTCTCCCACGCTGCTGGTGTGTATCTGCTGTTTTCACTGGAAAAGAATGCAGGACATGCAAGCTATTCCAAGCAGCATCCTTGATGTCTGGACTTCATGGGAATGTTTCACACCGCAGTCACTGCTAACTGCTAACTTTCATACCTCGGACTGGTTCTTTTGGCAGCTCCCTCTGTTTTGCTCTCTGGGCAGACACAAGCCAAAGCAGCCTTTGTTGCAAACTCAAGGTGCATCACCATCTATCCTGCTGGTGCCAACAGGGAGACCCAGCTGATGGCATCCTGCTACGTGAGGAAAAAAAAAAAGAGAGAGAAAGAAAAAGAAATAGAGAAGGATTTTTGGGGAAAAAAAAAATCTTTGCTGTAATCTCCAGGAAGGGCTTTCAGCTCATTCCAAGGAATAACTTGGAATTTCAGCACAGGTATTTAGGCAAATGTGTGTGCATATAAAGGATGAGAAGTAAGGAGACAGCAGCTGTGTCTGAGAAATTCTGGCTCTCTTCATGATCTTTCCTGTGTTATCAAAAAGCTTTTAAAAGCAGTTGCTCTCTGAAGAATGACTGGAAAGGCTTGGAGGAGGCAGGGAGGCCATAAATGTACCCTGCCATCTCTACCACTTGCACATCACTCCTGTGGCTAGTGCTGTCTGCGGTTAGGAGGTCAAAAGTCAGGCTGGGTTAACCATTCTTTATGGTCTTAAAGCTGGCAGCACATCAAAATATCCTTAACACTGCCTTAACATTGCAAGAATGAAGAAGGGGCATGGGAAGAGAGGGTTCATATTTGAAGCTGTTCCTGTAGTTGATTTGATTGATACCAGAGAGATAATACAAAGCTTGGACGCAGACTGAGTTTGTCAGAGTTCATTGGTCTTCAGATGGAGAGCTGGGTTCAGCTCCTCAAATTAGGGGCTAAAAAAAGTTCAGATGCCGATCTGGTTTGCAATATTCATGTAGACTGTGAAAAATTAGGGCTTTGGATGGAGTTCACATACTGCACTGAAAATAAACTATTGTTTATGTCACAATGAAAAAAACAAGATAATTATTATTAGGAAGCTGGGTCTATGTTCCATTCAAAAACCCTGAAAATCCCACAGGCTGTGGTGAGAAGAAAAACAGAGCAAGACAGGAGTCTTTCAGCTGATTATTTAACAGGCTTTTAATAATGTTTTTTCCTTTCACTTGGAATGCTTCTATATAGTGAGATAGTTGCAAAGTGCCGTAGAAAAATCTGCTGAGCATCAAGTCTTTCCCCAAAACACTGAAGTCCAACAGCAGCTCTCAGGAAGGGGAGCCTGCCTCCAGCCCTGGCAGGTCCACTGCAGCCACAAACCAGTTGCTTGTGTTCTTCCCAGTGAGATTTTGAGAGCTGTCATCCTGATGTCCCTCTGCAGTCACCAGAGGGAGAGGTGCACATTTTCAGAAGGCAAGAGCTGAGTAGCTCTGACGCAGAGTAGTTCAGCTCACAGCGCTGAATTCAAAGGGTGTTTGGGTTATCCACACTCCTCAGGAACTCAATAAAGACACCCAAATCAAATGCCATTTTTCTTCTGCAAATACTGAATGGAGTAGGCATCTTTGTCAGCCATGAATTGGTGGAAACCCAAGAATATAAAGCTATAAGAGAACTACAGATATGAGAAGGGACCTAAAAAAACAGAAAAAGAAAGAACTGGGTTCAGTCCAGTTCAGATCTTTGCTGCTAGTATAATCATCATCTCACTGACAGAGAAGAAAAACACAAAGGCATTAATGGCTTGTTTGAGGCCACACAGGAAGCCTGAGAGAGGACTGAAAACTGAAACCATATCTTTAGGATCCAAATCCTTAACCACAAGGCCATCCTCCTTTTCATAGCTGTCTGTCTTGGGGAAGAGAAATAGAGTAATTCTGAATCCCAGGGGCCAATAAATTATGTTACCATGACATGTCAAATCAGTGCTTTGTGCTGGCTTATTTTTTCTTGCTTGCAATTACCTTAACAGGGATCACTGAGCTGCATTTATTGGCAGACCAGTACATAATTCAGTGGAGATAATATGTCTCACCATTTCATTCCACCTATAAATGAGCTCAGTGCTCTCTAAATCTATTGTCCAGTGAGTAATGGCCCATACTGCAAAACGCCTCCACAATTTATCATCATCTGCAATATATTTTGAATCGACTTCTGACAGCAAAGGCTGCTGCAGATGAGGCTGAATGACACAGCTGGCTAGGGGAAGCTTGGACATGCTGCCTATGTGTCTCTCTGGCAATAGTTCCTTGTGTTTCTTATCACTCCAAGTGCTTTCATAGATTGTGAAGGAGTGGAGAAAGGAATGAGTTTCAGCAATTTTTTTTTTAAACACAGCAGTCTTAGGATCAAAGGTGGGGTGAGACAAGGCCACTAGGGAGACATAATGCCTTATTTAGGTACATAAAATGAAAACATCTGGCCTAATAAAAGATACTAGCTCTGGCCTGCAGTCTGGCTGGAGGTCAGTACCAGAACGCTGCTCTGGTGTGTACACAGCCTTCACTACCTGGCATTGCAGTCATGTACACACCACTTCTTCACAACCCTCTGAAGAGCAGGAAGCCCTACACACTCATTTCAACATGCAAATCAAGAGGTGGAATTTCAGCAGCACACAATGAAAACCAAGTATGTCAGCATGGCTCAAGAATATGTTATCTCTTCTTCCACATCCAGCTGTGTTGTTAGAGGTTTTGTTGTGCCCCATTTATAGAAGAGACACGTATTGACGAGGTCCTATCCATGTACTCTTTCTGATTAGCTCAAGCCCTTGAGTAATTCACAAGCATTTTAGGACCTTCTAAAAACTGCAGAACTGCTGTGACTAAATTTCATGCAAATACGTGTGACTATTGGAGGCCACATTGGAGAGCTGACTGATGGCTTACAACTGCGTCTGCTTACCAGTGAGAGAGATAAAACAATTGAAACATAAAACATTTCTCTATGTTTGAAGTTCTAAGACAAAGCACATAAAATGCAGTGGGGAGAGGTGGTGTCAAACTTTACATGCAGGAAGCTTCAGCAACTCATTTGAGAATGACCTGCACCTTTTGAGCTGACCTGCACATCTTCTGAGGCATGCAGGGAGTGTACTCTACTTTTGTAGCCTTCACCTCTCCAGTCTTGTGCCTATTCCAGGCTCAGGCCTCAAAGCTGCTCAAGGAAGACTTGGCCAGATGCAGAGATTATTTGCTAAGCATCCTGGAAATATGCAGTTTTGTGAAAGTTGTGCCTGGCAGCTACTTCCACACTTCCCCACCAATGGAAAACAAATTCAAGTGCCAGAGGCTGTTCAGTAAAAGTTCACTAATAAGCTTTGAACTGTGTGTTATAGGTATCCTTGTTAGTCAGTGTGTGTTATGTTTGGCTGTTGAAGTACCTCAGCTTTCATTTTATGCAAATGAACCAGTCAGAGACATCTGACAAAATCTTGGATGGCCGGGCAGTTTGGCTTTCTGGACTTTGTTGCATATGAATATATACCCAAATTAAAGTCATCAGAGTTTGGTTTCTCTGCTGACATACATTTCACAGAAGTGGAAGGTCTCCCCATATAGGCTCAGAGCAATGAGACACACTGACACCTGTTCTGGTTCCAGATTAAGAACTTTTAGTATTGAAAAGAAGCCACCTCACTGCCAGACTGCTGCAAGTTTAACACCATATTTCCTGTTAACTGTGTCATATTGAGGAAAGCCTTATAAATCTGAAGAAATCTATAAAGGGACAGTGCCTTAAATAGTTGTAAAATTTACATCAACTTTAAAAAACTTAATCCAGATGTTTGTGACTGGATTAATTACTTATAAGTGTTCAGGTAGTGCGAGTCAACAATTTCTTGCTTGAAAGTTGTTCACAAGGGAGCTACTTTCTCCATGCACCATTTCTGCTATGTAATTCATCACTTAGGCCCCATAATCATGTTTCTGATTCCTTGCTGAGTAACTAAACACATTCAGTCCTGTGGACATACTTAAACGGGAACATAGGGAAGAAACAAGTGAAAAAACTAGTGAACAGACAAAAAGCATTTTTGAAACACTCCAACACCCTAAAGCAAAAGAGTCATGGCCCAAACATTTATACAAATGAAATCTTCATGCAATCATAGAAATCTGTGTCATCAGTAAACCACAAGTGTGGTGGAGCTAGATAAGAACACAAAAAATTTGGCTATAAATGCTGCTCTTACTAAAATCAAAGGTGTCAAACCCGCTCTACTTCAGCAGAGCATGGTCAGTTCAGATACCTCTAGTCAAAGAGAGAAGAAAATAATCATCTTTCTCCTGTGTAGCTCTCTCTCCCATTAGACTGAGGCAGTTTTTGTCACATTGATTGAAAGGTATACTTGAGAAAGGTACCACTTAGGTCTCGTTTCACTATAAAGTGTCCCTGGCATAAGGCTAGCTATAACTCTTCTAAACTATCCATTTTGAATGACTGTTATTAGGAAAGAATTTAGTGGCTTTGCATTTCATATAAGGTAATAGTTTCTAGAGGATTTGGGGGCAGCAAATAATAACTTTAAATGGTCTCAGGAGAAGTCTAGATGACGCACATCATTCAAAGCACCTGAGAGAGTCTGTCTTTTACCACCAAGTTTAAAAGCATCTATTAAAGCATCTATTACTTACTTTCTTGTTCCTGTCTAAGCCAGTTCCTCTAACACAGATAGGGACAACTGACCTCTGCCCTCTCAGCTACAGCTCATACCAATCTTACCCAAGTTACCAGCAAAGAAAGGTAGGAGCTGAAAAGCAATGCGGTGGACACTCCTGTAGATGCCCCTGGGGCCATTTTGAAATAAAGCCAATTTTTGTGGTATTACTTCTTCAGCTGATTCTTTACAAATCAACATCTGGTGTGGTGATCAGAGGGAACACTCTCAGAAGATTTGAATCCAGTTCTTGTGATGAAGTGAATCACGATGGATCCATCCACTGACAGTTACCACAGCCTTCCAACTTTCCATAGGCTCCTATTGAGGAAAAAAAGTATTTCATGCTGTGTGCTGCTAATGGAAGGGCTGCACAGTTTTATTGTATGCTACTGTTGAGCTTTCATGGAAGTATTGCAGCAGCACCCAATTCTCTGCATGTGTGGGCACATGTGTTGTTCTTTGAATCTTTGAAAATTATATATATATATATAAATTCCTGGGAGTAAAATGTTATCAACTCAAGGAGAGTCAAATTTTCCAGGCAAGTTGAGTTATTTCCTTTGAGTAAGAAGAAAAGGCAGGCAGAGGAAACAGACAAGTTTAAAGGGCCAAGTACTGTAGCATTCAATTCCAGTAAGTTTGCATGGGTTGAAAGTGAGGGCAATATTTGTCATGTGGATGGTAGTGCTTCAATCATCTCACAGCTCTGGCCACAATGAAAGCAGTGGGACACATTGAGGAGCTTTCTTCACTTCTCTTTGCTTAAATTCTTTTTAGTACAAAATGCTCCTGATAAGACAGCAGATTTTTAGTATTTCCAGGATGGCTCTCTACTCAAAACCACTTAATTTTAGTTGTACTTGGAAGATGGATAAAAATAAGGAAGAAAATAAATGTGTTTGGAAGTGCTAACATGTTATTTTACTAGTTTTCAAATACTTTAACTAACGTAGCCGGATTCCAAGAGCACTCCAGCACAGGCCACAAAACCAGAATAGGCTACACACAATTTCTAGGCAGAGACAGATAAATAAATCTTACTATAGTACACGCTAGAATTTGGATGAAAAAAGCATCTCCCTCTCACACCATTGTGAGAGTCATAGCCAGAACATGTGTTCTCTGCTCTCATTCTGTCTTTTTATGATTCAGCCATCTAAATTCTCATATAATGTGGAGTAGCTGCAAGAGAACAAGACAAGGAAAGTCACACTGGAATAAATGCAACATTCCTCAAGGAAGAATGTTTGCTCTGAATTAGGTAAAGATATGATACAGTCTTTGTTCCTCTTGATTCCCTGATGAGTAACCATAGCCCACGCTGTAGAACATAGATTACCACTCAAAAGCCCACTTTCTGTTATGCCAACAATTCCAAATATGCACATTCATTTTTGGGTCAGCCCAAGAAAATTTATTTCTTTTCACCAGTTGGCTAGAAACCCAAACCCTCCAAACCTCAAATTATTCATATTTTCCTTGTCTCCAACACTGAGTCCCACCAGAGTGAGCAATGCATCTCTCAGGATTACTCTGCTGCCTTCATCCATGGTCACTGATCTGCATCCATGTTTTATAGAACAGAGTTCAGGACAACAACTTATAGAAAAAGTAAATTTCAGGTCCTCCCAAATTATTTCAAAATAAAAAATTTGGATGTAAAATCAAGGTATTTACTGGACCCAAGAATTTCCAAAATGACAAGAATCACTTTAAATATGGCTATTTTGTCTGCTGGGTGTTTATTAGGCTGTATCATCAAGATGGACAAAAAGAAATTAACAGTGAAGTGTGCACAGAGGGTGGTAAGGAAGCTCTTCACTGATGATGATATCTGTGTTTGAACTGCCCACAAAGAGGACTTTTAAATAGAAGGAAGATGTGTAGGGGAAGAGAGGAGGTGCAGAGGACAAGAACAGGCAGTTGCAGATAGAAAAATGCTTTTTTCATGTTTTTCTTCTCATTCTTGGCCACAGACCTCTGAGGTGATTTAAGAAGGGTGTAGAGCTCCAAGAGGAAATATGTTCTTGTGAAAGGGATAGTACAGTTATGGTTGAACAAGTAGTTTTGTATCCTTGGAGACATTATACTTTGTTACCCTTGACTGAATTTATCTTTATCTTGTTCTGAAACTCAGAATGTGCTTTAGAAATCTGATCTAACCTGGTTTTGATTTTGCTCTTGCTCCAAAATTTCCAGCTTGCTGCCTATTTTGGGTCAGGTTTTAACAAAGCACAGAAGCACATACTTTAGCTGATATGAAAAAAAAAAAAAAAAAAAAAAAAAAAAAAAAAAAAAA
>VYXF01001815.1:144895-160435 GCA_013397295.1 Polioptila caerulea | reverse complement strand
AGCTGAAATAAAAAAAAAAAAAAAAAAAAAAGAAAAGAAAAGAAAAGAAATTTTGAGATTAAAAAATTTTTGGGGAAAAAAAAGAAAATAAATCAGAACAAGAAAAAAAGAGAGGCAGTTTAATATAAAAAACTAGTTTGGGGGAAAATGCTACACTTATGATGGTGTTACAGGACAGAGGTTTGCACACTGGTGCTGCCTGCCTGAAGTTCTCCATCAGGAGGTGAGCAGTCTGCCTCCAGAGGAGATTCCTTCCCAAGGTGTCCCTCAGTTCTTGAGAACTGTTTCCCACTGCTGTCTTTTACAAGAGAGCAGCAACAATTTAAATTTATAACAGAGGACTTTTCACACTTCAGGGTGTCTCCCCATTATTGCTCCCATGCTGCTCTGTTCTCAGGGGGATTGGACCATCCTTGTGCAAGTTTTCAACCAGATGCTTGTCCTCAAATATGGTTACTGAGCAGCACATTAAAGAGTTCACAACAGAATATGTACTGCACATACAAACATCACATGAAGAAAGGCTAGGGATGTAGCCAGAAGGAATAGTACTGGAACTGAAGGGGATGTCCCACTTCAAAACCTCATTTCTTCCCCCTTCATTTCAAGGGGCAAGAAACCTTAAATATCAAGACAGAATGTTAATCTTTATGTGAAGCATTTATTCCTAAAGTTCAAACCTCTAGACTGTAGCCTACTCTCATTAATTTTTATTTGTAACAAAATTCATTTATGACAAATTAAATTTAAAAAAAAAGGAAAGCTATGAAGATCTGGATAATTACAGCTGAGTCTTACTAATGCCATAAATCGTGAAAAACACTAGAGATACTTGTAACTATGTCACTCTAAATTTCCCTTTGGGTATTCTGTGCATTATTGCCCACACTCTCTCTATAAATGCAGATTTAAAAACCCCATGAGTTTCAAATGGCACTTTATTAGGGAGCATTTAAATAATTTCTGAGAGTAAGATCAATTTAAGCATGCAGAATTTTTATTAGTAGCAAAAAAGAGGAGTCCAGCTGTTCCTATGGAGCAAGTGTGTGTGAACCAGGCTTCAGAGCAATTTCTGCTGTGCCAGCCATGGTGTTAAATGTTGGCCAAGGGGGACTTTTGCAGAATTGAGCAAACTGAGTATGCAGCACAGCTGAGGAAACAGTGCCTCACATTTTGCATTTCTTATTAGAGTGACCTAGTCCCTGAATCACCCAAACAAGCCTGTCAGAGCCCTTGATCTCACAGCAGCAGGCAGTGTGCAAAGCACAGCATGAGAAGTTCCTCAGGCTCTGAGAACATGAGAGAAAGGAGGTGAGAGAGTGGGAGGTATCAAGTCTAAGTTGTTTGTCCATCAGAGAAGAGCATCTCTGTTCTGGGAAGCAAAGAGTTTAGCCATTGTAACCAAATCACAGCCTGGCCCATTATCTGTTTTAACCAAATGCATGAACACTGGATTAGGCTGAATTTCGTAATCAGACTCATGAGCTCACTCTTAACCACCAGGATTATGCCTCCTAATTTCGGATTCGCTGTTACAGTGCAGGTAGCTAAGTCATCACAGGGTTTCCCCTGGAGCTACAAGATTTTATACCAGTTATGAATTTAGCTACCCCTGGAGCCATTTTTACTTCCAGCAAGGCATTCTTCTTCCATTGAAATATATGCCTTTTTAAACACATGAGGAACATTTACCAGAATAATTGATCTTTTACTCTGAATGTTAAAAAAAAAAAAAAAGTCAGACAGAAAAATGGACTAGGTCTGCCCTAGTTGGGCCCTGATGGCAATTCCAGAGAGAAATGTTTTAATTGCCAAAGAAAGTCCCTTTTGCCAAAAATCATGTCTTTGTGGAGCTTGTCAGAAGTTTTCGGTTTCAGTCCAAAAAACTGCCGGAGTGAAATGCAATCACTGATGACAGCAAGATTAAAAGAGCACAGGCTGGCTGCCTGAATAGCAGTTAATAATAGAACAAAAATGTGGATTTTACATAGCTGATTCATTGCAAAATTTTTCATAGCCAAATGCCCATCATTTTATCCCTTGGCATTTCTTGAATACATGGAAAATGTTGGACTGGAATACAGAAAAACAGAAGAATTACTTAGAGTACATTTCCTATTCTCTAGTGACAATTGAACAGTTAATAAAATTAGAAATGGCTACTATTGGAAATACAACGTTTGAATCCTTCCCAGTCTGGAACTCTGACCTTGAGTCTATACCTTTACTAAGACTTCTTTACACTTTAAAAGTTAAAGAACACAGTTTAGATAGACAAAGCAGTGGTTTTACCACAGAAGTATTAAAAATTAAGAACCAGAATGAAAAGTAGTGTAACTGTGCGGTTTGACCCCATTATGTCCACATTTATTAAGAATTCTACTTTCAGTGAAACATTTACAGAGAACACTGGAAAACTTTTCCCCTTGATGACATGGACAGTAATAGGATGGAGAACAGAAATAGAAACCACTGAGTGCAGAACAGCAAGACAGCCACTAAACCCAAGAATATTAGTAAAGACATCTATGCATCTTCAAAACCAAACAAACACTTCCCCACAACCAAGAGATCCCTTTCCCCAAAAGAGGATTTTTGAGAGATAACATTGGTTAGTGTTGCAACTAACTGCACAGGTTGATGAATGTTCCATATAAACAGATAAGGTCCTTTGGGCTCCATTAAGAAGAATCTCAGCAGTCGCAGAACGTTGAAAAAAAAAGGCAAAGTGGCTCCATTCAAGTCCATTGGACTGGAGTCATGACATTAAAAGCTACAGTGTGTCATACTCTGGGGACACAAAAAGGTTTGGGCTCTAGATTTAAAATCACTAAAGGAAACAAGGACATCTCTTCTCCTTGAAGGATAAAAGAATCTATTCTTTAAAGCCATGTAGAGAGAGAGAATAATTTTAAAGTTTCTCCAAGGGAGATTAAAAGGTATAAAACAAAAGCAAACCCTTCACAATGTTTTAACCTTATTAATTCTTATTCGGCAGCTAAGCTGTTTTCCACCCAACAGGTGGTTTCTCTCTGTTTTTATTACTGTGATGACTATGACTGCAAAGAAAAAGCCAGAGGGTTGTTATTTTTGTATTTAAATGAGAAAAACGTCATCACAGAGACTTCATGTCCTGAAGTACCTCAAAATTGAGGTAACTTTAAATAAGCAATTTATATGAAACAGCAATATTTTAAAACAAGTCAGAAGAAGAAAAACCACAAACATTTGCAACATCCAGTAATTTCAATTTAGGTGTGCTATCAAATCCTTATTTTTAGATTCACCTGGTTGAAACTAGAACCATAGACTTTCAGTGAGGGACTTTGGGTTTTCTGTCACACTTCTACATACTTGGATTATTTTAATGATGGTAATACATTCTCTGCCTCAGTGCAAAGCTTGATGAATGATGTTTATGCTTAGCAATGCCACAATGCCATTCCACCATGCCATTTAAGTAATCGTTGTCTATACTTCTTGTAATTTTGCATTAAACTTCTCAAAATAATTTGGCCAATTATACATCTTGTTTTTCAGGCTTGTGAAGTCTAATAATACTAGGTGAATAACAGTTGTTGAGATTTCTTCTCTTTCTAGACCTGTCAAACTCATCACTTGATAGTTCTTGGAAGTTGCCAAATACATTGCAGTTAATGTATTTGGGGAAAGTGATTTAAAAAGTCAGAAGTTACAAGCGATCCACATACTTTGCTGTTGTAAAAGATCAGGTAATAATAATTTTTAACAGAACTCACTCCTAGCCCTCCTGTAAGGAAGCATTGGCTGTTCATCTCCTCGCTACAATGTCATGGAAGAATAATGTGACTCATGAAAGCCACCACGGACAAAGAGTACTGCTCTTCTGCATCTCTTTTAGAATGTTGCTACCTCAACAGTATTATGCATTTCATTGAAAACACTTTCCTTCTTCCATTTTCCAGTGTCTATCCCTCAAGACTGTATATTAGAAATGAAGACCAAATTGTAACATTCAAGTTTAAAATCAAGTGTAAGACCTGTCAACATAATATTTTAAGCACTTGCCAGAGACTGACCTGATTAAATCCAAATGTGTAGGGCAATGCAAAAGACATTATTGCCTTGATTCAGTAAAGAATTTAATTGTTTTCTTACAGTTATGTGGCTGGCTGTCATTATTAGAAACTATTACCTTAGACATTATTAGGTGATGAGCACCATGCAATTTGTCTCTTTCAAAACTATTCAGAGATATTTAAGTGTAATTTCTTATGTTAAAAATCTGGACTAAAATTACCCATTCATACAGGAAAAAAACAGTCCCTGTGATTGTTTACGTGGAAATGCTGCCCCTTAATCCTACCTCCCTACCTTAAGGGTAGAATTTTCTTGGAGATTTGAGTCCCACTTTAGTCAACACAAGTTTTGATATTTACCTTGGCAGAGCCAAAATTTTACCCCTAAAGAGTTAGAAAAGGAAACTAAAATAGAAATAAATTATGAAAATTAAAATGAAATTATAAAAATATTAAATTATGAAAATAGGCTAATGTACCAAGATATTTGCAATGTACCAAGATAACATATTCAGCAGAGAGACAATCTGTGCCTAGTACTTTACAATCAAAAGAGGAACCACTAATGGAAAATAAATGCAAATTTGACTCAAATAGAAAAAAAACCCAGCATTAAATTCAGTTGAGTTATTCTCTTTTATCCATTGAAGAAAGGACTCATCAATATGCTACTTATTTCACTCTGGGCTATTCCTTGTCCTCTCAGGTCTTTTTAACACAGGTCTTTTCATCTTACATTTGCATTCATACATAAGACAGAAACAATTCATAGGGGTCTTATTGAATTGCCTCAAATTTTCACTCATTCAATATTGTCACTCAATTGTCTTGTCCACTGCTCACAATTTATATTATACTTTTCCTTCCTGCACTTTTGAAAATGAAAGTAATTAAAAAGTGTCACACTTTCATTCCTCTCTGCTGGAGCCTTAGGGAAACCATCTTTGATAGCTGCAAATTTAGTTCTTTCCCTATCCAGGGAAAATCTGAAAGAAAAATCTCAGTCTGCTTCTAAAAGGACTTAGAAGCAAGTATTATGAAAATTCTGAATTGTATTTCAGCTGCAGAGTTAGCAATGTGCCCTTCAGTTGCAGAATTAGTAATGTGCTATAGACTCAATTTTGCCAACCCTCCTCTTGTTAAAAACCATATTTCGTATTCAAACTAGCAGAGAAAGCTCCTGAAAGAGAGTAGCCTTTGCTAGTGCTTAAAAAACATCTTGCCAGTTTTCAGATTCTGCTGTACTTAATGGCAATCAGAAAGATGAGTCAGTCTCTCTGTGTTCAGAGATTGATCCTTTGTAGACACAAAACATTTAACTATTTGCAACATTTTCAAGGGATTCATCAAGATAGAGATGACTGTTTATGAAAAGCTTCTTTTCTGTAATACAGGTCTAGAGGATACACAAACCCACTAAAGGAACACGGTACTAGGAACAATGGGCATTTCAGAAGGGAATGCATCAGTCTCCACTTATTTTCCATGACAGAGGAAACATTCTCAGAGATATACAAACATACCTGCCACATCATTCTGTCAAGACAAAAAAAAAAATCCTTTCTAAATACATAAATCTGGTTCCTTCCAGTCAAGCATGAATCATGCAGTTCATCACAAGATGTTTCCTCCAACAGAGTCAGCACACACCTTCTTTTCAGCAGACTCCACCACAGACGTATGGATTTACACAGGTCTTTTTCCAGTGGCAGTGATCTTGGGACCTACACATACTTTCAGTCTTACTACAGGAGTTCCTTCGGCTGAGGAACAGATGGTTACTCTACTTATTTATTTTTAAGGATGTGATGTACCTCTTAGGAATTCAAGGCACTTCTAATGAAGGTTGTACTAATGCACAAGAGCGGGTAAATGCCTTGACAAAGGCTTTTCAACATGAAGAATACAAACAACAGAGCCACAAGAGTACTTCATTTAGGAAGTAAGTACCTGTGTCAGATAAGTCAGCTCTTTTGCCACACACTGCATTGATAAGCTTTCCACTAACTATGACAGGATTTTAGATATTAGCTCACATTTACACAGGTGTGTGCAGAAACCTGAAGTTGTGCTTCATCTTGGAGCTGAATCCCACATGCAATTTCTATCCTGAAACAGCCATGCACCATGTTAGTTGTACCTTGCAGTGACTGTATCCCTCTTTTGTCTCCTCACACAGCCCAGGTCCTCAGCACACCCTATGCCTTTCCAGGGAAGGGCTGGCACCAAGCCTGAGGTTTATCAAGCCCAAGATCTTGTTGGGCAAGTGTCACATCCAAGCCTCGAGGACTCTTGGAGCACTGCAACATTACTTACAATTGCAGAATCTTTGCACAAGGATGAGGGTGATTACCTGCAGGCAGTCTGATTGTGTGCCAGGCTTACTTCCCTCCTGCAAACACTTGAGCAATCTCTAAGGCCCTGAGCAGTCCTTCAGTAGGCCCTCAAAATGACCCAGTGCTCAGCAAATGTGTTGCCACCTCTTTTCCCATGGTCCCAACACCTGACCACTGAGGAAAGTCAGTTCTCTCTGTAATACTGAAGCTAGATCCTCCCAGGCACTCATCACCACTCTATCCAAGCACAAGATATTTTAAAAGTCCTTTTGAGATGTCATTCCCTTTGGGCACTCTTACTATCACTTAGCAAACAGGACTGTTTAAGTGAGAGACAAGGCAGCACAGCCTGGAGACCACACCCTGGGCTGCATGCTAAATGGCATCACATTGCCAAAAGAAAATAGATGACTGCTAAGTCTCAGTAGACCTAAAAAACAGTGTGTAACAGCCTAAAAGACTGATTATTCTGCATATCCCAAACTTTACAATGAGCAAGGGCCTGCAGTCATGGCAGTGATGTAGCCCACACGGAGCAATGGATCTGAATTCACCTGGTTCATATATCACTGGGTTTGGTGCAATATCCAGCTTGCTCTGTCACATCACACATCACACCCTGAAAAAGGGTACTTGTTGGAATTTTTTTTGTTTTCAGTTGCTTCACTAACCATATGACCTTATGAGACATTTAATTTTTTTTTTCATATATGAACCATATTTTTCAATTTCTGCTTTCAGTCTCCAGACAAAGAATGGCTATTCTGTAATATAATAAGAGCTATTTACTGGTATTGGAACCACAGACTTACTGTAAGTTTCACAGCTTTCAAAATGTAATGTAAATCTTCCCTTTTTTGTTTCAGCCCATAATAACTTATTGCCATAATCACATCAACACTGTCTCACTGTTTCAAAAAAAAAAAAAAAATTAAAAGCTGGTTGAAAAGCAGACTGTGAAATACTTGTTTTCAAATTTAAATTTAATAAATTGCTATTAAGCAGAGCATCAAGAAGTTAGTGACTAAAAAGCAACTGAAGTCTGACTGAGAGTTTAATTCTCTTTTTCTTTTTTATTGGTCTCTTTATGTTCTCTCTTCTGACTCAAGTTGCCTCAAACAGACATACACAAATACATACTGGTATTGACTGCTGAAGATCAAAATTCTGTCTCTGTAATGTTTGGGAAGTAAATAATCTCAGACAGCAACAACAAAAGAGAACAAACAAATCACACCTCAAAGAAACCCAAGAAACCCCAGATCTCAAACCCCAGACCTTTCAATTCCTTACCACACTGAGGGTATATTTATTGTTTGGCCATGTTGGCCAGTAGTTAGGACTAAATAACTAACTTTTTTTGCAGTACATACCTGGATCTTGACCCAATGCTCTTTAGCATCCATGAGTTCATTCCCACTGAAACTCTCAAAAGGATTTGAATCAAAGCTTTGCTGTGCGTCTCAAGCTAATCTTGTCCAAGCCTTGCCAGCTCCATCTGTCTTCAAACCTCTGCAGATTAATCCACCCTTTTCAGCTTTGTACATATCTCTGAGAAACCTCACTCCCTCAAATCAAATCTGGTTTACAACTTGAAATCCTCATCTGGGTTTGTAATTTGATGTGACTGACTTATCTCCAAACTGGTGATTTTCTGTAGGCCTCAACATTGTTTCCTATGCCACTTGTTTATGAGGGACAGAGGATTAAGGACCCCTCTTCAAACCACTCAGATTACACAACATACCCACCCCAAAGTCCCTGCAATAAGCAAGAAGTGTTATCCAGAGACATATATTGGCATAAGAAACCCTCCTGTCTGTCACAAATTACTGCCCTTTAATTATGCTGCAGGAGGTGGGCTGGTACTTCTCAATTTGTTCAACACAGAAGTCACCATTTGTCATAGAGTTATTTAGCCATTTGAAAAAAAATAATAAGCTGGATGTAATACTGAACTAATGTGACAAAGAAATTAACACTAAATGGCATTCAATATAATTTATTTAGTTTTAAATTTACCTGGCCTTGTTGTTGAGTTTGTAGATTTTGCTCTCTTTGTGTGTCAGGATCAAAATAAATAAGTGGATTTTTATTTGTTTTACACTGCAAAGAGTTTATTGTTCATGTACTTGTCAGTCCAACTTCATTCATTTGCACGAGCAGACTCAAAGGAAACTGGAGTTTCCAGAAATGAGTTGGGTCTCCAAAAACAGACTTACTGGAAGAAAATATGTCAAGTTGGTTGCTAATGCAATTTTGAGTTTCTTTTCCTCCAGTCCTTTATTTCAGCTTCTTTTCTCTTTTTCCTTCTTATCTTACTCTTTTGCCCTCTCCCCAAGCCTCCATCCTCTCAGCTTAAGCAAATATTAAGCCAGTTGTTTGAGTGACTGCATGCTGAGGAAGGAGAAATTGTCTAGGGAAGGTTGATGCAAGGGAGAATGGATGCTGGTAGTGGGAAGGAAAAGAGAGGGGAACTTTTAAATGTGATTCCAAAGAATTATATTTATTATCTCTAAAATTAATCTATGATTTTCTTTTTTTTTTCAAGATCCATTTTAAACTAATTGTAACCAGTCAGCTGTTGTTCATTTTATGTATCTTGTTCTGCTTAGAGCATGTACATAGAAGAGCACATAGGCATTTTTCACACTTGTATTTTCTAGAAATGTCTTTGTTTGGTCTCTAAATTTCTATATTTTGGTGGTACAATAGGGACTCTTACAGTTTGCTGCGGCACAATCAGAAAAATTTTCAGCTATCCTTCAGTTTTACACTGCAGAATATAAAGTCCCTTTATGATCTTTGATTTTTCCATCGCCTAATTCCTTGGCGATCATTCCACATTTTCTTGAAAGTTATTTCCTGTCTCAAGTTGTCAACCTAAATTTGGTAAAAGCTGGGATGGTGATGACCTCTACTCCTATTAATCCACAATTAGGTAATTCCACACCCACTGTCAGGGCTCCTTCACCAAGTTATTTGTCTTTGTGTCACTGTGTTATACACTAGGAATGAACTGATGACTGCCTGACTAGCCAGATCTCATGTGGAAGAGCAGACCTATCAGACCTTTTAACATCAACATTATTCAATCCTGAGCCACACAAGCTGGTTATCAGGAAGAAGTCTTACAGCATTTTAACCTCATAGCATATGAGCACAGTCTAATTTTGAGGTGATACAACCTTTTTCCCACCCAACTCCTTCCTCAACTTATAAAACAAAATCCCAGAAATTGGCACTGCAGTGTTCAATAAAAAGGTGGAAAGATTTTGCTATAACTATTGCTATAATTACATCATAGCAGAGAAACCAAGTCCAGAGTAGGGAAATAAAAGCAAACAAACAAACAAACAAACAAAAGGCAAAACGAGGAGCAAGTCCATTCTTTCATAAAGTGTATGGCTTTCTTATTTAATTCCTCTCCTCCCCTTAAACGATGGGAAATTTCACCATAATCCTTTATTTTCCTTATTTTGGGGCTTACTGGAATAAGTGTTTTTTAAAGGGACATCACCTTTCATTCTCTCTGTATGAATCAGTCTGACAGACTTATCTGCTGTTTTGTGTTAGTAGCAAAGCCCAGTCACCTCCATAGGGCAGTTGGAGGCAGAGACACTAATTTCAAAGCCTCAGCTTTGAAAATCCTGACCTGAATTCATACACCTCACTGGTTTGTTTTCAACCCACACATAGCCTGTCACATAATTCATGCTAGTATTGCGTATCTATTGCTGTAGGACCTACACAAAAGGGTTTTTCTTCCTCAGATGTGGATGTGAGACTGTTGTTTGGCAACTCCCCTAAGGCAGGATCACCAAGGTGGTAGCAGAAAAAGTCTCAAGTGAAGAACTAGCTCAAAATAAGGGAAAACCACATGGGACCACATAGACGCACACATGAAACACCCATCCCCAGGACAGACACTTCTCTTCAGTCCTTTCTGAAAAGAAAAGTCACTAGTGAAAGCTGAAGGGGAAAAGAGACGAAGAAATATAAATGGGCCCTTTATTTTTTTTTTCCCTATAGGACTCAATCTTTCAGTATGTGCAGGCTTAAAATGTTTTGACTCTAATGAAGACTTGTCCAAGAGGATTTCAGGACTCAGCTCTTCAGTCTGAGGGAAGTTATCTAAGGGAGAACTTGTAAACTACATTCAAATGAAGACACACAGGTATGATGAACAATGCAGATGTTACTCTAACATTATAGATTACAGATGCCAAATTTCCATCTTGTAGGACTTGTGTATCCTACACCTGTGTTTTTCAATGCTTTGGTGGCTAAAATACACCAATTATTTGACTGGCAATTCTCAGCAAGTATTTCTACCATCACTAAAGGTGATGCTCTTGGCAAGTCTTTAGAGGAATAAATAAATATTTGAACATGACGGCATTTCCAGGATTTTTCATTCCATATCATCGTATAGGGCATATCAAATGGCATGGCAGACAATAGTTGTGGGATTTATATAAAAGGAGTCTACAACCTATTGATCTTTGTGCCTAGGAAGACCACAGAAATGTGTAGGAGCCTCATCCTGTAGGAGCTCCACATTTAGAATTCATGGCTTAAAATACAGCAATAGAAAAGTAGTCAATATGTATTGTAATGATGTTTTAGGGGAGTTGCTATATTTTCTCTTCAAGTGAGAGATAGCTTTTAGTCTACCTACATACACACACAACCCTTCCTTTTGGGAAGGAATCCAGGTTCTGAATTAATTCAAATGTAATTTTTATTTACCCTGCAGGACATGTAAGCAGTAAAATAAATTACATTTATACTTCACTTCCAAAGCCAAATAAAGCCAGAGAAGCCTTTAATTCCTATCAGCAGCCTTTGCTCTTCTTTCCCTGGATATTTTCTGGCCACCAGAGGCTATCCTCAAAAAGGCCTTCAGCAATCCTGGTCTTCATGAGGGTCTCTGACACACACAATCACAGAATTAGGAAGCAGCAAGTAACACAGGTGGAAACCCTTAACCACCGTAGTGACGTGTGATAACAGACCGATGGCTTCAGAAAAAAATACAAAAACAATGGGGATTATTTCAATGGTGGAAGGTGGCTGGCTGATGAAAATGGAAAGTCTTAAAGAGAAGCCAGGGTGGGAAAACCCCCAAACACTAAAGCTTCCTTCTGAGACACTCATATTTACAAGCAACAATTATGTGCCCACACTAACCACTCAGAGTGTCAAGTATTTAAAGCTGAGTTAACCTTCACTCAGCTGGAGCAGAGGTACAAGCAGATCAACAGCAGCTGCTGCTGCCCAGTGCCCCATTGCATTTACCCCAGGAAAACTGTGAACACCTCTCTCCCAAAGCCCCAGAAGCCAAAGCTGGACAGAGAGCTGTGCAGGGGAGCCACAGGCCCCTCAAACCCACTTTTCCCAAACACTGCTCGACTCCCCCTTCCCCTCAGCTGCTGTTTGAAGGGCTCCAGCTCCCCAGGAGCCCTAAGACCCCTTATGTTAAGTCAGGAAGAAAGCCAAAAAAAAGCAGACTCTGATTGCCAGCTGAAAACAAGGGCTTACTGCAGGAGGAATGGAAATAATTCCCTGTAAAGTGGTATCTCTAATAAGGGAGTTGCTGAGAAATAACACTTCTGGGTGTATTTTTATTTGATTCCTGGAGTTGGGCTCCCTCTGGGACCTATAACTATTGCTCCCACACTTGGAGCATCCAACTTTGAATCTCTTACTAGTGTAAAGCTCACTGTAAGTTGTTTAAGCACAGCAGATATCTTGAGAGTTCTACACTGCCTCATACACTTGTTTGAACTGTGTTTCCAAAGGCAGTCCATAACCAAGCCTTCATGCAATCCCACCTTACTAAAGTGCCTCGAACCTTATGAACCTTAAAACGAGAAACATTCACAGATAACTCCCACATGCTATTGCTGAGTTGCATAGAGAAACACAGGGAGATTGAGGACAAAATCCAGAGACAGGACAGTGGAGGAAAATTTCACCAGAAAAGAGCATGAAATAGCAACCTCGCTCAGAAAGAAACGCTGATGGTGCCTACCTCAGGAGAAGGCTTCAAACGGAAGCGCCGCGGAAAGCTTAGGCACCTCCTGATCCAATTCCTTCCCAGATCCTGCTAGCCAGGGACAGGCATTGCCCTGCTTGCCAGGGGGCAAGAGCACCAGGCAATGATCTTTGTTTGAAAGGGCCATGCTGTTCCCACACACTAGATTGGGAGCACTGGTTCTTAATATACTGTTCTGGACTTCATTTCTGCCAAAACCTGAGCTTTTCACAGATGACTTTCAGGCACTTAGGTAGTCTTTTGGATCTACCATGACAAGGTTTGCCAAAAATTGCATAGGAAGGCTACAGCAGCCCAAGGTCTTGAGCCTTGGGTCTCCTGTAGTCCATATGGAGGTGTTAATCACCACGTCTTTCTTCCTCCCCGAAAGGTTCTTTTTAAGAGTTAATGTTATTAAAAGAGAGAAGAGTTACGTCCCATTATAAATACATGACCAATCATACAGCCCAAATTTAATGCATAGCAGCCACTTGCATCAGCCTGCCAGCAAGCTTGTGTGACAAAGAATTATTCACAAGATGGCAACGGGCCCGAACTGGCAAAGGCCTTTGAAATCAGAAGCTGTAATTACATATGGCTTGGTTAGGGATAATTAGCTAAATACGGGTCTCTTCTTGGAGAGAGGTGCTTTCCAGCCAACAGTGTATTTCACTTAAACAACAACTACGAAACACAGCAGAGCCCAGGAAAATTACGGTTCCTCCCTCTTCCTGGGTCTAGCTTTTCCTGCTTCGTCCCTCATCCTGAGCCTCCCAGCAGGACAGCAGCACGTCTGTCTGACTCCATACATACATTGCCATCCTGTGGCCAAGCCCTGCCAGCACAAGTCACCGTCAGCAGGAGGCAAAAGAAACTCCCGGGAACCCAAGGCTGCTGCTTCTAGAAAAGGAAGGTGCCACACAGCACACGAAACACAGTAGTTACAGGCTTCAGATAGAAAAAGCAAATCCAGACACCTTTCTTTAACCTTGTAGTCCAAGGTGCAGCTGGATTTATGGTTCAGGGGACTATTGAAAAAAATCTGAATAACCACAGAATCTCAGAATCATTTAGGCTGGGAAAAGACCTCCAAAATGTTGGAGTCCAGTGACAGATCACCGCCCTGAGAACAAGACAGCACTAAGTGCCACGTCCAGCCATTTCTTGGACACCTCCAAGGATGGTGACTCCACCACCTCTCTGGAGAGTCCACTTTGATGCTGAAGAAGCCTTTGCAAGAAGGAATTCTTCCTGGTGTCCAGCCTGAACCTCCCTTAGTACAGCTTGAGTCTCGGTCCTCTCATGCTATCACTAGCTGACTAGGAGAAGAGATCAGACCCTCCGTGCTACTACCCTCTTTCAGGTAGCTGTAAACACAGTAATAATAATAATAATATTAATAATAATAATGTTGAGATGCAGGTAATGAGAATATAAGCTTGAGGGAGAGGAGACATCAAGCTTCAAAATCTTCAGCAAAAACAGGAGTAGACAATATTGAATTGAGCTCACATGGAGTATCAGGGAATAAAAACCAACCAGGAAATATAAACACAAAGGAAAAGCCTCGACATGACAGATGACCCAAAAACCCCTGGAAATGTGACCCCTTCTTCCAAGAGGCAGTTGGAAGGAGGGCATGACTTGATTAGGGTGAGTGATAGCAGAAAGAAAGCAGAAGCTGGCTGGGAGCCTGAGGGTCACTGGTCCTTTTCAGAAAGTTACCCTGGGTGTTGCATCCAGGCTGCCATGGCCAGGGCAAGGGAGATGTGCAATTTTAGAAAGGCTGTCTAATTTTGGTTGTCTAATTCTTTTGGCCTGCATGGAGGAGGCAACATTCCCCTGGCAAATGCTTAGGAAGGCAAAAGGAAAATGTTGATTAGCACTTAGCAGAGGAAGTGGCTTATTTGGCCTGATTATAATCATGGGAACTTTGTTGCCTCTGCTCCAGTGACCACATTGGTAGCGTTAACTGGAAGCTAAGTATCTGGTAAGGGAACTGCTGAACCGAGCTTAGTCTGATACTGCTTGTGTAATTTGCCTTGAATGGACACACAGGGAACATCAACTTTCTTCATACATTGCACCCTTGGCGGCTTTCCCCCCAAAAAAGCCATTTTACAGCTCCTTATTGGGTCAAAATGTGCCTCTCTTTCCCCTGAGTGGTTGCTTGGACAGTGATAAGGTTTCATCAGGGTTGCCTGAGAGCAAAACATGATCCTGGGATGTGCTGTAGTTATCAGTCTATCATCACTAAATATGCTGAACTAGAGAATTTTATCGAGAGAGACATTTCTGGGCAAGGTGTTGGGTGTGTGAGTGAGTGTGTGTTTGTGTGTGTTCAAAAAAAATTTACAGTGCTACTGACATTCATTCCAGTGCAGGGTCCCACAGACCAGGAGAAAATTATGAAATGGTATTTTCATAATTGACATATTTTATGGTTGTATTATTAAATGCTGGAACGCTAAATTGAGGTTTTTCTGTTTAAGTAACAGCTCCAGTCAATGTACTTATCAATTAATAGCATTGACCTCAGCATGGGCTAGAAACCCTTCAGCACAGGCAGCTAGAGCTCTTCCAAGATCTGCTCACAACCAGCCTAGAGCAGCCCAAGGATTGGTTTAGGACATGATTTGCACTTCTTTTCAGTGGTGCATTTTAGTGGAGACTACCAAAGCTCATTAAAGCACCATGTGGGAAAATGATTTTGTTTGGAAGATGCAAATAGAAAAAAAATAATTAAAAGGTAAGAGAATACTGGTTCCCTTAGTGCTGAAACAGACACCCTGAGCTTAAGAGCACCAAATAAAATTACCCTGAAAAATATCCACATAATCCTCCCATCTTCTCTTTCTCTTGAGATAAGAGTGGGGCAGTATATTCCAGGGATTTAAGGCATCATTTGTTTACATGGTCATATTTTAATCATCTGCAAGAAGCTAAGGTTACACGACCCCAGCATTCAAATGATCCCCTACCTTGCTGTTTATAGGAAGTGGGGCCTGACATTCATAACGTACCCGGGCTGCTCCAAGGGGACAGGAGAAGAGGATGGAGGAGGAGGAGGAGGAGGTGGAGGAAGAGGAAGAGAAGGAGGAGGAGG